>UESW01003917.1:310083-416785 GCA_900491605.1 Calamus simplicifolius | reverse complement strand
AAATACATGTAGAAATTTGATTAAATTCATTTGCATCTAATGAACAATACAAAACATTCATGGCTTTAGCATTGAGCTAAGCCAACTTCTTATCATGCTCATCCCATTCCATTTCCGGTTTAGGAATCACCATATTGTCTACTCTAATTGTGGGTGTGTGTGGACCATTAACTATGATTCCCCATAAGTCATAGTCAAGTGCTTGAATAAAAATCTTCATCCTAGCTTTCCAATAACCATAATTAGTTCCATTGAATAAAGAAGGTCGATTAGTGGATTGACCTTCTAAATAAGATGAACTAGCTTGAGCTGCCATTTGGATCTTTTGCTCTTGATCGTTAGACCAAATTCAAATGAGCACTTGCTCTGATACCAATTGTTGGCCCACATGGCAACCCAAGAGGGGGGGGGGTGAATTGGGTTCTTAAAAAAAATTTAACTCTTTTTAAAATTAAATCGATTGATATCAAAGTATGCAAGCGGATGGAGTTAATCGAAGCTAAGCACAAACAATTAAAGAAGAGAGAGAGAGATCAAAACACTACAAACACAGATTTTATAGTGGTTCGGTGTAACCAACACCTACGTCCACTCCAAGCTCCACTTGGGTCCACACTATAATCCTCTTGATTACAGTCGAGTTGTTTTACAAGCTCACAACTCAAACTTGTTGTTTTACTTGGGATCACAACGAACCCAGCCGATTTTTCGGGCTTACCAGCATAAAACCCAACCTCAAGCTATATCTAGCTTGACCCGAGGTATACCACCTCCACTAATTCAATCCCCCGATTAAATTAGCAATCAAATGAAATCAATTAATGTTTACAATGACAAACAGCTCCTCAAATGAGCGAATATGCAATATAAATAGATAGGGAATAGAAAAGTCTGTTTGAAGTGATTTGAATGTAGGCTTGGCTTCTTTTCTTCTTTTCCTCTTCTCCTTTGAAAGGTTGAATCAAGCTCCAGCTCAGATTTCACCCAGGAATATGTTGTTGAGAAGATGGAAAAAATAGGTTTTGGCTTTTCCTTCTTTGAAATCCTCCGAAATTGAACTTTGTATGACTTGGATTTCTTTTGAATCTTTCTTTAGAAGATGGGCGAGCTCACAGAGATTTCTCTTTTGAAATGGCTCTCTTGAATATCTCGATTTTTTGATCTTTCTCCCATTTTTTTTCTTTTTTTCTTCTTTTTAAACGGTTCCGTTCTCCCCTTTTTATAGATTTTCTTTAATCCGAGATTAGGTGGAAACTAGCCGTTATTTCTGTCCTTGGATTGCTCCTACACACAAGAAAAATAGCCGTTAGAATTAGGTAAGAAAATGTTACCGTTGGAGGCCGTTCTGACACTTTGAAAATCCATTTCTGTCAGGTTGGAGTCGGCTCCAACTTTTCATGTGTTGGCTCCACTTCGTGTATCCAAAAATGGTAATAAAAGTTTTCGTTGAGGGGTCGGCTCCCAATAAGTTATGTGTCGGCTCCCTGCATCCAGGTGTCGGCTTCCGAAACAGAGGGTGTCAACTCTAAATATGGCTCAAAATATGCTCTCTGTGCTCAGGTTAGAGTCGGCTCCACTCATTCTAGGTGTCGACTCCCGAATCTTAGGTGTTGGCTCCCGAATTCTATGTGTCGGCTCCAGAAACTGACGCAGAAAAGCATACTTCTGTCTCTCAGGTTGGAGTCGGCTCCCAGCATCCATATGTCGACTCCAGACCATGCCAAATTTTGAGAACTATTCTGATACGCCCATGTGTCGACTCCTGACTTATAGGTGTCGACTTCAAGGTCTAAACTTTTGAAAATTATAATTTGAAACTCATCTTAAAATCAATTTTGAGTGATATTTGAATTGTTAAACTTTCTTAATACCTGAAACACTCCATAAATTTGTCAGAAATAATGTGAATATACTCATGGCTTTTGTTAATCATCAAAATCAATAATTGGGTCAACAATCTCCCCCTTTTTGATGAAGACAAAAACATTAAGTATGCATGATTAAGTTATCATAGTTAAGCTCCCCCTAAATGAGGTAGCTCCCCCTATGAAACTCAAAATAAAATTTTCTCTCCTTATATACCGTTTCATTTTAAATTTAAAATTTCATTTCTCTCCCCTTAATTTCATTTCTCTCCCTTTGAAATCAAAAACTCATGCAATAATCAACTTAATCAAATTACTTAAGTGTTTTTAATGCATATATGATTTCTTCTCTCCCCCTTTTTTGTTGTCAACAAAAAGGTTAACATTCAACCACAAGTGAACTCATTGAATAAGACAATATTAATTCAAAGAAATTTCATTGCATCAAAAAATTTCAATACATAAGCTTCATTACATCAAACATTCCATTACATCAAAACATTCTATTACATCAAAACATTACATCAAAACATTCTATCAAAACATTACATCAAAACATTCTATTACATCAAAGTGTAAAGCAAACTAAAACTTTAAAATCCAAAACTGAAGCGTTTCTTCAGTCCTTCTAAGATCTTTTCCATTCCTTCCTTTTGAATCTTCATAAAATCATTTAAGCTGTTTTCAACCAAGTCAGCTGCAACTCTTATTTTCTCTTGTAGCTCTATATTGCTTCTAGAATATGTGTCAAAATCACCAGTAATGTCCTTGATCTTATCAAAAATATTCATTAATTCATATTTTAGGGCTTCAGAAGAAGTTCCAAGAGAGGATTCTATTTTGTTCACTTTGTTTTCTAAGGAGTAAAATGAATCTTTTAAGCTCAAAAGTCTATTTTCAAAACTATTATTCATCTTATCTTCATGTTCAGCCAACAAAGTCTTCAATTGCTCTAATTGTAACTCAAAAAATCAGAAGCACTCGGAACTGAAGCATGCATAGGTGTCGGTGAAGGCTCTGGTCTGCTAGGCTCCGATGAAGGATGTCTCATGGATGGTCCAGCTTCTGATGGTGCTGAAGCTCCAATCTCAGCTGCCCTGTCCTCTGAATGACCTTTCCTTTCCCAGTTCCCATTGACCTTAATGAACCCCATGCGATGAACAGTAGCGATGCTGTAGTAATCTGTGTGCCTTAGGTTCTTTTTAGGTTCATTTTCTAAGATAACTACACCCTGACTTCGGAATGCTAAGGTTAAGATCATGCCATAGGGTAAGGAATATCTCTTCTTGCCACCAGCCTCTGCCATGTACCAAATCATCATGCCAGGTAGATTAATAGGTTGTCCAATCAAAACACTATCCATGATAGGATCTTAGCTGTGCCTGAGTGTCCATGGTAGGATCTTAGCCTGGACTTTATTTTAGGATTGCCCAAGACCCTTAGGAAACACGATTCATTCTTTGCAGTGGTCGACAGATTTTCAAAGATGGCTCATTTTATATCCTATTCCTAAACTTTTGATGCCTCTAGGGTAGCCAAGCTTTTTCTCAATCAAGTAGTCAAATTGCATAGGTTACCTAAGACCATTGTTTCTGATAGGGATGTATGTTTCATGAGTTACTTTTGGAAAACCCTTTGGTACCTACTAGAAATAAAACTGAACTTCTCAACTACTTATTACCCCCAGACTGATGGATAGACCAAAGTAGTAAACAAAAGTCTAGGAAACTTATTGAGGTGTTTTATAGGAGAAAGTCTAGAAAACTGGGATCTGCTATTACCTCGTGCTGAATTCGCTTACAATAGCTCAGTCAATAGGACTACTAGTAAAAGTTCCTTTGAGATTGTCCATGGTTATAAACCTAGGAAACCTATCGACCTCATTCCATTACCCGCTCATGCATGAATGTTTGAGTCTGCCGAGTCATATGCACAGCATATTAAGGAATTGCATAAGGAGATTAGTAAGAAAATTCAAATGAGCAATGAAGTCTACAAGCATATGGCCAATTCACATAAATGAATGAAAGAATTCAATATAGGAGACTTTGTTATGGTTAAACTTAAACCTGAAAGGTTCTCGCCGAAAACTATGAAGAAACTGCATGCCCGAGGAGCTGGACATTTCAAAGTATTAAAGAGAGTTGGACCTAATGCATATGTGTTAGAGATACCACCAGATTATGACATTAGTTCAATATTTAATAATTTTTATATAAAAGAATACAAAGAGTCGGCATTAATTCCAAGTGAGCCTTTTGGACCTTACCCAGCCTTTGAGAGTGAAACCCTACATGAGTGTCCACCAGCAATTTAGCCAGAGCAAAGAGATAGGATTGAACGTATCTTGGATGACCAGACAATTACCATCAGAAATAAGGGCTATCAACGTTATCTGGTTCGATGGCAAGGAATGCCAGAATTCAAGGATTTCTAGATCACCCAAGAGGATCTGCAGCAAATCGATCCAGACCTACTAGAAAGGTATCAAAGTTAGATCAGTCCTTACTCGACAGGTCGAGTTCATCCCATCTCAAGAGAATTGGTGCGGACACCAAAGTTTGAAAGAGGCTTCGATCTAATTCAGTATGGCTTTAATTCTTTCATGTGTCCTGTAAATAGAGTAATAATTTTACTTCTTTGAATTTGAGTCATGTAATTAAAGTTGGTTTATTTTAATTTTGGTTCTTGAGTCCAAGTAGGATCAAATTAGTTTGTATTTAGTAACTTTAGTAGTTGGGTCTAAGAGAGGTATGACATTGGGTTCAAGGTAAGCAAGTGAGCTTGAAGATTGAATGCATTCAACTACTCCAACAAATCAATCCAAGATGGATGCCACTTCAGCAAGCATTGTTAGGTGCATGTCAATCTCTTGGTGTACACCTCATCAAGCCACATCACTACATGCCACATTACCAAGGGGAATTCAAATTCAAAGGAGCCGCCCACTTTTCTCTCATCTTCTTAAGCTTAGTTATAAGTTGTTTCAACCCTCCACCCTTATAGCTAGCTTAGATTACAACTTTTCATGAAAAGCTCTATATAATTCAAATTTTTAAAAGTTCCTTGGAGGCTTATAAATACTACTCAAGCTCTCTTGTAAAGATAATTTATGATGAATGAAAGTTGAGTTTATTTTCTTCATTTGTGTTAGCAAATGTCCTCCGTGAGGGAGTGGGTGAGAGGCCCTTAACTACTTCAAGAAAGTCATCTCCACGCCAAAATCATTAGCCATTCTCCATTTCATTACATCTTTCAAGGTGCAAGAAGACTCCACAAAGAAGACCGGCTAAGCTACCTCAAATCCGCCAAGCTTCATCTTAATTTTAACCTTCCCTTCCTCTTCCCTTATTTCATTAATACTCCATCAAATTTTTATATTCTTAGCTCTAAGTTGGTTTGTGTAGGATCCCCAAAAATTTCAGGTTCCAAAGAAGAAGGTCTTCCGTGACAAGAAACAGATACAAGAAGTCCTGCAACTAGAAAAATCTTCTTGTCATTCAATAACTTCATCCTTGAGTGTAAACCTTTCAATCTCTGATATATTAATGGCCGGGTACCCCTCTTTCAATATTTTTTGATCTAAAATATTAAAGTAACTAAGCCCTAGCCTGTGTGGTTTCTTAGCCATAAAGATCATTTCTCTTTACTATTTTGAAAGATTCTCATCCAAGTCTAGTTTAACATGCAAATTCCTTCATGAAAATTTCTGCTCTTTTACATAAAAATGTAGCCTAGCTTCACTTCATTTTTCATTTAGTTATTACTATCTCCTTCTAATTGAATCATTCCACTTCATCCCTCATCAAACTACCTTTGTTGAAATGCAGGTCATATCCTTTCTTGGTAAGCTGTCCTACATTCAATGGATTCTGATAGATAATAGGAGCATAAAATACTAATCTTTTCCTTTTTACAAACCGGTAACTTTGTATTATCTTCGAGTTTCATGGTAATGCGAAAAGACTCATCCAAATGAAAAAATATATTATTCTTGCCCTCAAATAATTAATGTACCCTGCATCCAATAACTCTTAGCTGCTATCTTCATTTACTGTGGGCTAACAACAAAGCCTTTTTTTATTATCATCATTATTTTTAGTAACTTTAGCATGATTCTTGATTATCAGCTCTTTTAGCACGATATTCACGATTGTAATTACCATGCTTTTTATAGTTATGGCATTGAATATAAGATTTGCACTCATCGATAATGCAACATTTATGATACTAAATATTTAATTTATTTTTGTTTTGAGTTTGATGCTCACTTTATCTTTGAATAGTTTTATTCCGTCCTACTCTACTCTATAATTATGGCTTCTTTTATTTGATCTTTCTTATTTGATGACTTTCCTTGTAACTTCAAATTCACTTAGGTTTTCAATATTTGCTTAGCTGCAAGTGCTGTTTTTTCATTCACATGTTGCTTAGTGCTTCTAATAAATCTTATAGCTCATCAATCGTCATGGATTTGATTTTTCTTATTTCCTTAATAACAATAACTATATATTTGAATCACTTAATTGAAATTTGAATAATTTTTCTATGATTTTTTCATCTTTGATATCTTCTCTATTAGCTTTCACGTTATTCATAAGTTAATGAACTTTTATAAAATAATCGGCCATGCTTTTATTTTTCTCTTATTGAGGAAGTTTAAACTGTCTTCTTAATATCTGCAACCTTACCTTTTTAACCCTTCCTACATATTGACAAGATGTTGCGAGAATATTGGAAGCTTCTTTTCCTATCTTTCAATAAATAATATTTTTAAAAATTAATAATTCAACATTTTAAATATATGATGAAAAGTATTGTATAGACACGTTTTTTTTGTTTTTGGATAGCATACAAATTCTTTTGTTTTTGTTGATTCATTGAAAAAAATATATAATTTTTTAAAAGTTCATAGTTTTAAAAAAGAATTTGTTATTTTTTTAAATTAATTTTTTTATTAAATTTAAAAACTGAGCAACGAAGATATTGAGGTTTTACGGCCATGCCTTGCAAAAGAGAAAAGTTGTAGCCACTCCCCGTAAAAATAAGTTTTGTAGAAAATTTATTCAAGAATTTCATCTATTTTAAATTATTTCAGATTTAGTTGTACTTATTTTTAACTTTTTTTTCAGACTTCTGCCGCACGACTTCTGGATAAAAAGAGAAAAGGCTTTTTTTTTTTTTTCACTTTTTTTCCCTCTTTTTCCTCTTCGAGTCTTTCTTTCTTCTAGTCCTTTCACCGCACAAACAGAAGTCGCTTATTTATTTATTTATTTCTTTCTTATTCTTTGTCTCCACGCTCACCTCTTCTTTTTTTTTTTTTTTTTTTTTCTTCCGACCTCACGGCTCCCCTTCAGAACTTGGAGCAGCTTGGCAGATCTCCCATTCTGTCAATGAAGTCCAGCCGATCGAACACCACCGGAGATGAAAGGATTTGACCACAGCTGCCTCCACCGGCGTCCGTCTTTAGCGGCTGCTCCACCATCTGGCTCCGTCGACCTCTTCTTGATCACGGCTCAAAACAGGGAATCGTGAAACTTTCTTTTTTCCCTCTCCCCCGTTTGCCTTTTGATCGGGCTTTGCTCGTGGCTCTGCCGATTACCGTCGCCGGGCCTCTCTCCAATGGCTGGTCGCGGCCGTCGGCGAGTTTTCTATTAAGAATTAAAATATGCAGACATATTATATAAATTTAAAAAAAAATAAAATATCAATAAATTACCTTTCCTCTGTTTATGATTTATCTTCTTCTAAAGAGAATCTTGATTGAGTATTTTCAATCAATGAGCAATCACATATGGTGTGTGTATGCTTTTTATCATGGACTCAATCTCTTTTTGGCTTCTATATGGTTTTCTCAGATATGATAAAAAACCTTCAGAAAGATCTTTATTTATAGAGAAACTTTTTAACTCCCTTTCACCGTCTACTTTCATCAAAATAGGTATTTTTAATTTTTCAAAAACTTCCATCAAAATAGGTATTTTTAATTTTTTAATAGTAATATAGTTATCACTTAATTAATTAGTGGATGAATATTGTTGTGAATTGTCTTCAAGAAAATGGGGTTATCTCCAAATGATTATCAGATAAAATAAAATAGAACCATTAACTTAAATAAGAGTTTCATTGTATAAGTAGTTATCTATGCAACTAAATTACATCATGAGACCAATTTTTATTCATACCACATGATCCTTAAAATTCTTAATTGACATGCCTTTAATCAAAGGATCAGCTATCATCAATTCAGTGCCAACGTATTCTAGGACTACTTTATTTTTTTAACACATTCTTTTATGAATAATTACTTAATGTTGATGTGCTTACTTTGACTACCACTCTTGTGATTTTAACAAAAAATACAGCGAATTATCACAATATAATTTAAGTGGCCTAGCAATAGAATCAATAATTCTAAGCCCTGAGATGAAATTTTTCAACCATACACCGTGCGATGTATCCTCAAAACAAGAAACGAATTCTGCTTTCATAATAGAGGTAGCAGTCAAAGTCTGCTTTGCACTCCTCTATGATATGGCTCCATCAGCTAACATAAATATAAATCATAATGTTGATTTTCGAGAATCAACGCAGCCAGCAAAGTCCAAATCTAAATAACCCTCTACCTCCAAATGATTAGTTTGTCTATATATGAGCATGTAGTTGATAAGTCTATTTATTATCCCGATTTAACCATTAAAATAAATATTAATTATTTTAAATTTATTAAGAAATGATATTTTTTATGGATGTTTGCAAAAAAAGAGTCTATAGATGGAAAGAGCTCGATTTTTGGAGTCCAACGATGCAGACGACACTTAAATCATGACTCTATTTGCCCGAAAAGAAAGAAAGAGATGATTTTGCATGATTCTCGGTGCAAACTAAGGCAGGTGATGTGGAACGGATGGCTGAGGAGTCTTCTCAGGATATTAAATGATCTTGAGCCCGATTGACTCCAACTTTGACTAAGAAGAAGCCCTAGATAAGCTCTATAAAAGGAGGGCCTCACGAGTAGTTGAGGATGAATAGTTTTTTTCAAATTTTTTTAATTTTTCTTTTATTTATATCATTGTATTTAGGCCTGAAAGAAAAAAATTATGGAGAGGATGCTGGTAGCAGCAATGCTTGGCTAGATTCCTTCAACTTGGGATGATGATGAAGCCTGTAACCAGGTTCTATCTTTCTTTTTATTCTTAATTTCTATGCAATAAAAATTATGCTCTTCTTTCATATATCTTTTGAGTTATTTTGCTGATTGAGGTTTTGATCTGGCATACATGGCCTATACCCTCTATCGGCATACCGTGATCTCAGAATACGGTACGTGCCTAAGAGAGATAGATCATAATATAGTAGTTTAGACCTCTAACTTTGCAAATAATTAGATAGTTTATACTCTAAGCAGATATGCCATAATCTTCTGATACGGGTCGTGCTTGACAAGAGATAAATTATTCTAATTCTGAATTTGCAAAAATTATTACTATTGCAACGTAAAAAAAGAAGATAAAACCTATGTGCATGGTGGATTCAGATTCCTGGGTTGCTTCTCCTGCTATCTTAATTTGTTAATTAATTAGTTATTATCTTTTAATAATCACTATTCTAAATATACATCTACAAATATTTTTTTTGTTTCTTTTATGAAATAATTATCCTTGATCCTCGAGGATACGATCCCGATTCACCACTAGCTATAGTAGTGAGTAGGTTTTATTTTTGACCACTAACAACAGCAATCAGTAGTCCTTGGTCCCTTGAATATACCTTATGACCTTTTTAGCAGCTCTCCATTAGTCTAAATCTGGATTACGCTAATATCTTTCCAACATTCTTACTGCAAATACATTGTCAGATCTTGTGCAAACCTGAGCATACATTAGGCTTCCAATAGCTGAAGCATATGGAACGTTGTACATCTATTCCCATTCAAATTCATTTTTATGGCACTGGTTCAAAGTAAACTTGTCACCCTTCACTATGGGTGCAATATTTGATGAACAATCTTCCATCCGAAATATCTTCAAGATTTTATTGATATAAGTTTCTTGAAACAATCCTAAAATGCCTCGAGATCTTTTCTTATGGATCTTAATGCCAATGATATAAGATGCATCACTCATATCTTTCATATCAAAATTCTTGGAGAGAAATTGTTTCACCTCATGTAGCAACCCTTTATCATTGGTTGCAAGTAGAATGTTATCCAACTATAGGACTAAGAAATAAATTTTGCTCCCACTAACCTTCTGGTATATAAATTGATCTATGATGTTCTCTTCAAAACCAAAGGAAGAGTTCATATCATGAAATTTTAAATACCACTAACATGAGGCTTGTTTCAATCCATATATGGATTTTTAGGCTTGAAAACCAAATGCTCACCATCACTAGAGGAAAATTCTTCAGGCTGTTTCATATAAACCTCTTCCTCTAGATCTTCATTAAAGAATGCAATTTTCATATCCATTTGATATAACTCAAAACCAAAATGAGCTACCAATGCCATAACTATCCGAAGAAAATCTTTCTTGGATATAGGAGAAAATGTCTCCGTGTAGTCAATTCCTTCCCTCCAAGTGAACCTTTTGGCAATGAACCTTACTTTCTTTATGTCTCTCAATATTACCTTGCAAGTCTTTCTTTGTTTTAAAGATCTATTTACATCCAATGGCTTTTACACCAAGGAGATCCCAGGCTCAATTAGATACCATAAAATCCATCTTTTCCTTCATGACATTGTACCATAAGTTTAATTCCTTAAAACTCATAGCTTATGAAAATATTTTAGGATCATTTTCGGCTCCAATGTTATAGTTAGATTCCTGTAGATATACAATATAATCACTAGAAATGACTGATTTCATTATTCTAGTTGATCTTCTTAATGCTGTGTCAACACAACTAATTGTTGTTGAACAATACTTTTAGATTATTATTAGCAGCTTGTAGAATCTTAATGACTGGTTGTCGAGCACCTATTTGAGCTTGAGGGGCGCTATGAATAACAACCAATCTCTCACTTGAAGTGAAAGTTAGAATATCTGAATATTCTTTCTCAGAAGAAGCCAAATGCTGAGATTGATCACTCCTACTGATTAAGTCATTCTTAAAAAATTTTGTATTTTTTGATTCCACAATCCTAGTGTTGTGAGATGGACAGTAAAATCTATAACCCTTGGACTTCTCACCATATCCAATAGAATATCCACTAATAGTCCTCAGGTCCAGTTTCTTTTCTTATGGATTATAAACTCTTACTTCAGATGGGCATCCCCAAACATATATATGTCGCAAACTTGGTTTCTAACCTTTAAATAACTCAAATGGTATTTTAGAAACAACCTTGGTTGGAACTCGTTTAATATATACGTGGTCGTTTTAAGATTTTCAGTCTACAAGAATTTAGGTAGCTTAGAGCTGTCAATCATGCTCCTCACCATGTCCAATAGTATTCGGTTTCTTCTTTTAACTACACCATTTTGGTTTAGAGACCCCAGCATGATGTATTATGCAATAATTTCATTTTTCTCAAGAAATCGAGCAAACGGACCAAGTACCTGTCCATTCTCAATGTATCTACCATAATATTCTCCACCGCTATTTGACCTCATGATCTTAATTTACTTTCTGCATTTTTCTCTACTTCTGCTTTAAATATCTTAAAGGCATCTAATGATTCATTCTATTATGAAGTATGTAGATATACATATATTATGAATGGTCATCAATAAATGAGATGAAGTATCTTGACCATACGAGTCCATATCTGGACTACAGATATTTGTATGTATGATCTTCAATATTTTTGAACTTCTCTTGACATCATTCTTAGATTTGTTGGTTTACTTTCCCTTTATGCAGTCCATACAAGTGTCAAAATTAGTAAAATCAAGAGTATCAAGTACTCTATCTTTTACTAATCTTCGATGCCACAAAATAGAGGAATTCTAATTCGCAACACATCTTTTCATCCTGTGTTAGTTTGGGCATACATTACATTATAAGAGGTATTGTTTTTCAAATTGATTTGAAAAAGATTGTCAAACAATGTACCATTTCCAATAAGTTTAAATTTATAAAATAAACCAACATAGCTTTTATTAAAATTAAAAGAATATCATGAGAGTATAAGTCTTGACACTGAAATCAAGTTTCTAGAATCTAAAACAAGTTTGCACGTCCCAATTGTTTCCACATATGAACTCATCTTGTTTTCTAAGTAGATATTTTGTTTACTTCTCACTAGTTTTCTTTGATTTAGAAAACCCTGCAAGGTATTTGAAATAGGGATTGTAGAACCAGAATCAATCCACCATGTTTTATGATAAATAACCATATTGAATTCATAACATACGAATGAGGTTAGAGTACCTTTCTTATCAGGCCAAGCCTTGAATTTGAGGCAATTCTTTTTTATATGCACTTTCCTTTTGCAAAAGAAGCACTTGGATTCCTCTTGATTTCTGTATGAATGGATACTTTACCCTTTCCTTTGTGTCTGGCTTTAGCAACTTTAGTCTTTCTCTAAGTAGCTAAATATGCACTTTCTTCCATTTCTAGAAATAGCCTCTCTTTCTCTTGAACACACATGGTCAGAAGTTCATTAATTGACCATTTGTCCTTATGTATGTTGTAAGATATTTTAAAGGAACTATACTACCATGGAAGTGAATTTAAAATAAAGTGCAATAAGAAAGATTCTAACATCTCAACATCTAAGGATTTTAGCTAAGCCGCAATATCCCTCATCTTCATGATGTGTTCGTGCACACCTTCAATAGTAGTGAGCTTTATTGATGGCAACTTTGCCATTATGGTGCTAGCCAGTACCTTATCTGAAGACTCAAACGGTATGTCAACAGCCTTCAGAAGTTTTTTGACATTTTTGTACTCAGGAATTGAATCACGCATACTAGCAAAATTTTAGTACATATGAACATCATACTGAGGCGATTTGATTGCTCCATCGTTCATACGCAACAATCTTAACCTGAGTGCTAGTAGGTATAGCTCAATGTGGTTCATCCTTCTTGATAGCACAGTCAATGTCCATGCACCCTAACTGAAGGAGAATTATTTCCTTCTATACTTTATAATTGTCACCACTTAAATCAAAAACATCACATTTTATATCAGAAATATTCACAGGTAAAATAGCTGCATAAAATAAACAATCATATTTATTTAACTAAATTTGAGGTATACAACATAATGACATGTCTTACCAATGTAAGCATGTAACAATATGAATCAATAATATATAATAACTACATGTGGGCTAAGTTATTATACTTAAATAGATTCATTAACTTAATGATATAACTAACAAATTATATTCCTTTCTTAATTCCTATAGGTAATTAAGAAAATAATTTATTATTCCATCCTAATTAATTATATAAATACAATAAAAAATTTTATAAGATAAGATTTATTGTATTAAATATAATTAATTATAATTAATGTTATCTAACCTTATATGATATTTGCAACTCAATATATAACTTTGATTAATTAAAGATGTTGTGGCTAGTCCTTAATTAATCAAAATTATATTGATCGCATGACATTAACTAATTTATAAAGTAAGGAATTAAGTAGTGATTTAATCAATATAGCATTTCCAAATCAAGATCTGAATCAATCGAATTGGTTAAGCCAATGAGAGAGAGGTAGGGGTCTCCCATTGCTTTCCTTAAACATCAATTTAATTAGCCAAGTTAGTCAATGAAACCAATTAAAAAACCATTACTCTCTACCTTCCAGGATCACTTTTCTAAACACCAATTGATCAATCAAACCGTAAAAGGATTTGCAATATTATTTTTCACACTATCACTAAATATAATTATGTTTCATGTATAGCATATAAAATCTAATATGCATAACAGAAGCAATAGCATATCAAGCATCTATTCAATGCAATTTTAAAATTATCATCTTAAGTAAAAATTTTTATCAATTAGAACATGTCCAACCGTAGCTCATTAGTCCCTTAGGCTAGTTTATGCAAAACTTTATAGACATAAAGGCTTAGGAGGCATATTTTAATGTAAAAAAATTTAAATTTAAGAAACACATAATAAAATAAATCATATCACATGATATAATAAAATAAATCTAAAAGAGAATTTTTTTATGCAAAGATTCAAACTTGAGACCTTGCGTTAAGAAACCTGGGCATTAACCACCATACCAGCATCCCATGCCCTCATCTTAATATTATTATTTTTATTTAAATCATACCCAAGAGTAGATGGGTGTCTTTAACAAAAATGCTTTGTCAGATTAAACTAAATGTTAGGAGCGCACCAAATCTAATGCCCTCTCTGGTGGTTACGAACAGCCTTCTTGGGGACTTATTAACTCTTTCGGTACGTAGGTATTTAGGTCAAACACACCAAGTTACTCAAGTTACTACTAATAGTTTTCCTTAGTGGTGCATTCCTAATATCCCTACCACACGCCCATTGGATCAAATAGTACAGGGTACTACTAGTAGCCTCTCCTTTTGGACTTTTCGTAAATGAGAGAAATAGAGATCAAGAACGTCTTGCCCCTATATGGCCACGATGGATTTTCTTTATCACACAAGTAATGAGAATGAGATAATAATTGTTGCTACCGAAGATTTAATTAGATCCCAAAATAATGAAAATACTCGCAATAAAATAAGGTAGAGGTATTGAAGCTTTGATACCAACGGTTAGAAATTGAAATCTATACAAGCATATTGTATAAATTTAAAACATAAAATAACAGGATCAATAAATTACCTTCAGCCATTGAATCTGTTTGTAATCTACCTTCTTTTGAAGAGGATCTTGATTGAGTGCCTTCAATCAATGAGCAATCGCACAATGATGGTGTATCTCATACAATGATGTGTATGCCTTCAGAATTTGCTTTTGATCAGATATTCAATCTCTCTTTGGCTTCCGTATGGTTTTCTCAAGTATGATATTAAAAACCTTTCACTAGTAGAAAAAACATTTTTAGCGACCGCCACAGGCGGTCGCTAAAAGTTAAAAAGCAGTCGCTAATAGTTTTTAGCGACCGCTTAGCGACCGCCACATGCTGGCCGCCAGAAACTCGTCGCTAAAGACTTTTAGCGACCGCCAATGGCGGTCGCTATAGTATTAGCGACCGCTAGAGCGACCGCTGGGGGTTGTTGCAGAATTTGACTATTAGCGACCGCCTGAAAGACCTTTAGCGACCGCCTAGGCGGTCGCTAATACTACATATTTTTAATTTTTTAATTTTTTATTTTCTGACTATTAGCGATCGCCTGAGGGCCTTTAGCGACCGCCTAGACGGTCGCTAATACTACATATTTTTAATTTTCTTATTTTTTATTTTCTGACTATTAGCGACCGCCTGAAGGCCTTTAGCGACCGCCTAGGCGGTCGCTAATACCATATATTTTTGATTTTTTTATTTTTTATTTTCTGTTCTGAATGAGAAAAGGCGTCCTTTTAAGCCATTAGCGACCGCCTAGGCGGTCGCTAATACTGAATTTTATTATTTTTTAATTCATTTTGTTTTTGGTTATTGGATTTTTTTTGTTTGGGTACCTATACCTGTTTTACAAAATTATATAAACTAAATATTAAAATTAAATTGTACACATGCAATAAAAGTATAAGCTAATAAAAAAACAATTTATCTATATTAATAAATCTGCAATGTCTTTAATTTACAATCCAAAAAAAAAAATCTAATACAATTTTCAAGAAAAAACATAAAGAAAACAGTTGTCCCAATGCAGCACCAGTCAATCAACCTGAAAAAAAAAATTAAATTTACTAGTCAATAAAATATAAATATAATTAAAGAAGAACAAATTGCAATTATCTTTACAAAGGCATTTCAAAGAAACAAGTTTCAGCATTTTAGAAATTAATAAACTTAAAACATATTCATAAACTCATACCCGATTCTGTTCATTTGAGCCTACTGGATCAAGCATGCCCTCACCAACTGATTCATGTCTCACCTGGTGACCACTGCCAGCGTCTGGGGCCTACAATATTACAGTATATGATTAACAACAGAAATAAATAATATATATTTTAAAAGTAATTAAATTAAATTTAAATACAGATGTCTTCAATTATGAACCTGAGTATGAATCGGTGGATCTGAATCATCAGCTATAGGGACACCACTCTGAGCTAGTCGATGATGTAGCTCCGCCTTAAATGCCTGCACCTGCTCCTGTACCTGAGCCTGCACCTCGGCCTGCATCGCAACCTGCATCCTTACCCGAAGATCCTCGACACGCGCATCCATTTGCTGGTGAAGAGACTGGATCAGCTCAGCCACCTCCTCAGTTCGCATGCGTGAGCCCTGGGATGAACTACATCCGGATGACTCCGCTTGCATGATAGTCGAACGTGGTATGCCCGTGCCGTATGTAAGTGTGTATCCATGCCCATCCTGGCCTATGATGGTGTGGAATATCTCATCCCGTCTAGCAACTACCTGTCGCTCCTCCTCTGGCAGCTCGGCCAATCGAGCCTCAAACTGGGCCTATGTGCAAAAAAGCAACCAAATTAGAATAGTAAATCAATAAATCTCATAATAGGTTAAAAAAAGTATTGTGTAAAGGTAAATACTTACTACAAGAGCTGCAACCTCAGGATGGTGGAGACTGTGACTCGCCATCCATACAGACATCCGGTCGGTGGGTGCACCCCGCTCACGTAACTGTCGAAGGATAAATCATGTCATCTACATATATGAATACAAACTACGTCAACAATCAAAATACGTATGGTCTAACGTGACAGTTTACCTCATGTCGGATCTGCATAACGTGTCGAGTCCCAAGCTTGTGAGTAGGGCCCTGCATCGAGCGATTTTGAGAATTTCGATCTGCCTCTTCCTGCATTCATTTTGGGTCATGTTTATAAGTTTACACCGAATGTTTCATATGAATTTAACAAAAAAATAGGTTGAACTACTCACCCTTGCCTTCTCACTCGACCAGTACCGAACCAACTCAGGCCACTGTGCGGGGAGAATGCCCCTTGGGACTCGCTGAAGAAGGTCTGGGTCGTCCACATTCTTCTCCCAATGCTCTTTCTTTACCTTGTTCTTGTGGTCTTTCCATAACTTTCGACACTTCGCCAAGCAAACTGGACGAAAATCATCAGGACATGACCTCAAATTGTCCTGCATAGGACAAAAAATTTTAGTAGTCAAGGTGTACTAAATTGACACATCGTATAATAACGTTGAAGCTAAGATAGAACTCAGCGGCTTACCTTAACCTCCCCCCAGAGTCGATCTATCGTATCCTGAGGAAAAGCAGTCCAATCAAGCATAGTCAGGGGAAATCTATGTGGGTCTCGAACCATATGCCCCAACTGGCTGATAAACTGGCGAGCCCCTTCTCCAACTAGATGAAATGTGTCGTCAAATTGCACATCATAACGAGTACCAGCATTCCATGAAGGAATCCCTCTAGCTGGGCCCCTACCCCTACTGGAAGATGAACTCGTCGTAGTAGAAGCTGTAAACAATAAACTTATTAGTTAAATAAAACTAAAATTATTTTATATAATTGTTAAACATAAAAATAAAATTATACCAGTATGTGTGGAGGTCGATGCACCAACTGTAGATGGAGAAGGCCCTGCTGGCATGGACTGGAGAGATCTAAATCGTGCCGGTGCAGGTGTCTGCAGATCATGGTCCGTAGGCATCCGTCGACTAGGGTCCCTCGTCGGCGAACGAGCCTGGCTATGATGTAAAAACTCGTCCATCGTGTGTGGACGCTCTCTCCTCTTACGTCCAGACATATCTTTTTAACGTATCATAAGATAAATAAATTGCAAGTAATAACTAAAACCATTAGTAAACAAAAAGTCAAACATATTCTTAAGCAAAATTGAGAAGAAAATAAGAACAGTTCACTGGTCATGCAAGTCGATAGTATCTCCTTCAACGGTCTCTCTAACCCAATTGACATCCTCATCACGTTGAAATATTACATTTTGGTCAAGAACTTGCTTAGCAAATGCATCAATATCTGGCTCATTATCTTCAATTTGATACACCCCCCTCCTTGACATTTTAACTGCAACTTGCCAGTTAGGATCCATGGCATCCATAACATAGTAAACTTGCTCAGCTTGCCTGGCCAATATGTAGGGTTCATTACTTACTCGCTCATCTCGATATAACAAATTGTTGAAATTTACCAACGTAAATTGATACTTGTCAACTTTAGTCCCACGGATTGGATCGACCCAGTCACACTTGAATAACAAAAATTTTAATCCGTGACTGTATATAACTTCAATGATATCTTTCAACTGGCCATAATAATAACCTGCATCGACAGAAGGACACCCTAGACCACTATTTTGTGTTGCTCGTTTCTCATCTACTTCTTTGATGCGAAATCGAAACCCATTGACATCACAAGTTGTGTAACGTCGTGCCGTTATAAACGGACCATCAGCCAGTTGGTTCATTTCATCAGTCAAAGTACCTTTACTCACTCGTCGTAAATTGTACACCTACAAAATTAAAGTAATCATTGAATAAAGCTATGTAAAACTAATATGATAAGAACAAATTGAAGCACATACAACCATATGTACACATATAACCATATCTATACATACATAATTCTTGAACCAATCGTGAAATGATTGAAAATGGGACTGCTGAATTTGATTATCTGTCGCACGAGGCATGTCCCGTTTGAGCTCATCAATGTGTGTCCTATAATGCATAACAATATGTGTTAATGACAAGCATGATTGAGTTAGACATAACACGAACAAGTTAAATATATGAATGAGCATTCACTTACTGAATCAACGCCACAACTGATGGAGTGTTAAACAACACGTATCGATGAGCTTGAATCCAGTCGATGTTATCTAGATCAAATGCTGTTCCCTCCCCAATAGGACCATCATTAATCCGTAAGGGCCTATCAAGTTTAGTTTCAACATCATTAAGATATGCAGCACAAAAATTAGTACACTCTTCCATTAAATAACCCTTGGCTATTGATGCCTCTGGACGAGCTCTGTTACGCACATACCTTTTTAACGTATTTAGGTACCTCTCAATAGGATACATCCACCGAAATTGGACAGGACCACCAAGCAATGCTTCACCTGTTAAATGTATGGTCAAGTGAACCATTACATCGAAGAATGAAGGTGGAAAGAGTTTCTCCAGATGACACAATGTTAGCGCAATCCTATCCTAAAGACTTTTCAAATCATTTGTGCGATGGACTCTTGAACACAGTTGTCTAAAGAAGTTACTCACCTCAATCAAGGGCTCAACAACATTCTTAGGTAAACAATTTCGGATTGCAATAGGAATTAATTGTTGAATGAGAATGTGATTGTCATGACTCTTCAAACCTTGTAAAGTCCTTTCTTTCATATTCACCCGCTTAGAAATATTAGAACAATAGCCGTCAGGCACCTTAACCCCTTTCAAAATGGAAAGAAATGCCTCCTTCTCATCTTTACTCATCGTGTACTGTGCAGGAGGCATGTATGCCTTGTTAGACTCTGTCAACTGTAAGTGTAGTGGTTTCCGCAAGCCCATTTCCTGCAAATCACGACGTGTATTGGCACTATCTTTGGACTTTCCCTTAACACCGAGAAGGGTCCATAATATATTATCACACACAATTTTCTCAATGTGCATAACATCCAAGTTGTGCCTCAGTAAATTGTCTTTCCAGTATGGTAACTCGTAAAAAATACTTTTCTTCTTCCAGTTATGACTGCGCCTTCTGTTCGCACCAGGAATAGCAGGCAATGGAGGGGATAACAGATCTTGGAAATCATATATTGTGCGTATTTGCTCTTGTTCAAGTTGTGATAACAAATCAACCCCAGTAATTATTTGTGGTGTTGGACCATATTCTCGAGTGCCATCGAATGACACTTTATCCCTTCTGAACCTATGCAATGGAGGTAAAAAACGTCTGTGACCTGTGTAAGCCCACTTTTTGCCATGTTTTAGCCAGGTTGACTTTTTACTCTGATTGCAACAAGGACAGGCAAATTCCCCCTTCGTGCTCCAACCTGACAAATTCGCATATGCCGGGAAGTCATTGATTGTCCATAATAATGCAGCGCGAAGTTTGAACATTTCATTTCCTTCAGAATCAAAAGTCATCACACCTTCGGCCCATAATTCATTCAACTCGTCAATTAAAGGCTGCATATACACGTCAATTTTATCCCCAGGGCCCCTTGGTCCGTCAATAAGAGTGGATAGGATCAGAAAAGGTTGCTTCATACATAACCAAGGAGGAAGATTGTACGGAACCAACACCACTGGCCATGTACTATGAGTTGCCCCGGTCATGGACCTGAAGGGGCTAAAACCATCTGCAGCCAACCCAAGCCGCACACTACGACTATCCAAGGCAAAGTCGGGGTGTTTCTTATCAAAATCCTTCCATGCCAGGGAGTCCACTGGGTGGGTTAACTTTTCATCCTCCCTACCATGCTCTGCATGCCATCGCATCAATTTAGAAATTTTAGATGACATAAAAAGCCTCTTTAGCCTTGGCTTGAGTGGAAAATATCGCACATGCTTTACAGCGACAAGCTTCCCACGATTCGAAACACTTCGCGAATTACTCTGATGATTCTGACCAACCCCATCGTCCTTCCACCTTGAAGTTTTACACACAATACACGTATCGAGATCGGCATTCTCATTTCTAAACAACATACAATTGTTTGGGCATGCATCGAAAGTCTCATATGTGAAGCCTAAGTTTTCAGTTAACTTGCGAGCATGGTAGTAGGACTCAACTAGCTTTGCACCGAATGGGAGCACTTTGTGCAATAGCTGGAGCAGCATGTCGAAGGACGTGTCCGTCCACTGATTCAAAGCCTTCAAGTGTAACAACTCGACAATAAAAGATAATTTATTGAAATTCGTACATCCAGGATACAATTCGGTCTGCGCATCATCCAGAATTTCAAAATACCTTAATGCTTCTTCATTTGCACCCGAGCGAGGATTACTCCCACCCACCGTATCAGTCTCACAACAACTGTCTTCGGGTGCTAACCCACATGCAATATCATTTAGCATCACGATCATCGGATCAACTGTCGTAACATCGACCTCCATCTCAACTCTTTCCTCTCTACAATAAGGAACATAATCTTCCCCATGTCTAGTCCAATTCTTGTAATTCTTCAAAAACCCATTTAGAATCAAATGCTCTCGTACAATATCTCGTGTGTAGTAATAACGGTTCGCACATTTTCTACAGGGACAACTGATGTGCTCACTATCAAATCCATTGGTGAAGGCAATGAACTGCTTAATCCCCTCTATATATTCCGTAGACGTCCTATTTGGCAAATCAATCCAACTCTTATCCATGTCGCTAAGTATTTCTATGAAAGTATGAATAACTTGCTAGGCAATGCACGGACAAATAACTTGCTAGGCAATGCACGGACAAATAAATTAAAAAAATGAAGATTAGTTTAAAAGAAAAAAGAGTAAAAACTTCCACCGATTAGAGTCTACCTCACTAGCTTCACTTGACCTCCTATGTTCTGAAAAAAAGGGATTAAATTCAAAATTAAAATCAACAAAGAAAAGAGAATGAGTTTTTACAACATGAAGAAGTTATCAATTAGTGGTATAATATCAGACATGGATTTAAAATGCAGAAACAACACTGTATTCTCAGCGACGCAGTCATTGCGTCGCTAATGCGTCGCAATAGCATGTTTAGTGATGCATTAGCGATGCATTTGGGCATCGCAATATTTTTTTTTTTCTTGTAGTGAGGGAAGCAGGACATACACATGAGTGGAGTAGGATATAGATACAAGTATCGTAAGTTTGAAACTCTAATGTTGATTGAAATTTGTACTCTGAAGTAACACTTAAATCTTTTGAAGTGCAGATCAGAAGCTCCAGTATCAACAAGCATGTATGGAAAAACTAATTCATTGCCTAGTTAGCACGTAATGGCTGCATGGAAAAACTAACAAGCATGCACCATCTATAGCACAGATGAAAAAGATTTACTGTATCGAAAGATGATGTAGAAAGTATGCATCGAATGCATGGATTGATCACGAATACATACTCTCATGCAAACGATGTCTAACAAAATTCATTGGGCATATGTGTGGTGGCACGAATGCATGGCCAATCTGCTTGGCATGTTTGATATGTGTTTTTGTGTTCTGGGCCCAAAATGAAATGCGATCAACAGCAAAGCAATGCTACTGATACCACGACCATCTATTCCTTCTAGATCACATTAGGACCTTCTTGATAGCTATGAAAATAACAATCATCAACCGACCCTTGATCAAAGGTTAACATCAATACCATTAGCAGCATCTTGGAGGTCAGAATTGGTATAGATAATTTAATAAACATCACATTTTTCTTGGGCAATTAAAAAAAATTCCCTCAAAAACTGTAGGCAGCAAAGTAATTAAGCATAGCTAATCTGCCAATAGCATCAACCATCAGAGCTAATATTTTGATCAAGCTTTCATTATCCAAATTAACTCAAAACAGTGAAAATTTTTTTTTATCAAATTCAAGTTCCCAGAACTCAAAAAAAGTTCTCAGGGTAGCATCGTCTTCATCAAAAATACCCTCAATCTAAATAAATTTATCCGAGCAACAGTATCAAGACTAAAAACACAGTTGCAAATTTGACAAGAAACAATAAGGACAAGATAAGCTTTACTCAACAACATGTCTTCATGCCTCGGTGACCGGGTATTCAAACACCACAATTTGGGCATCAGGGAAAAAGAAAAAAGAGAGGGAAATAAAATAAAAACAACTTAGAGAAGCAACCAAACACAACAATAAGGACAAAGAACTCATGCTCCCATTATTTTGCCAATAATTTTCTCAAAGGGAAGTAACACCACCTAAAGCCACATGCACATTATCATAATCTACTAATCATCAATATTTGATTTATTGCTCCGCCCACCACCACCACACACATTAATTCACCGAACTAATTAATGGCCACAAAAAGAAAATGTTTGAGCTGCCACATATAAGATATTGCAACAATGACACCAAAAAAAACCAAATTAGCTGAGGACAGACAGTTGTCTCTGTTGCTCAAATGCAAGAACAATTCAGTCATTTTCAAAATAAAAAACTTCAAGGACTGTATTTATATCAATCAAGATGCATTGATAACATACTTCATAAGATTAGTAAAAACGTATAATCAGCATTTTTTTTATAAAAAAAATAGAACCTAACAAAGATGATCATGGATATTTCTAGAATCCAAGAGGGAAAGCCCTGAAGAACACATTTAAACAGTAAGGGAGGAACTTCAACTATCAAGTACCATCAAACATGTCGAAGAAAAAGGATATTCATAAACTTTTCCTCACCACTGAAAATCTTCTTTTCTCATTTGCATCTATCAATGAATTCAATAAAGCAATCAAAAGATAGCATTAATTAATAAAAATCACATGCTTCTCAATGTCTGAACTTCCCAACAGCCTGAAACATTCAGGCAGTCCCCCAGAAAAGGTATCTTTAGTTAACATCAAATGATGTTTTACCATCTTAGAGTTGTCAAGAGAGTGCATCCAACAAACAGTAGCATCTATAGCCAAATAAATCGAATTCAGTTACTAAATTATAAAATAAACAATTCTAATGAATGTGTTTATAAATTATATTGAGATGAACCAAATCAAATAGCAAATGCAGGTCATTTTTTCCTTTCACTCATTCTATGTGCAGGAACAATACAAAACATCAGATAAGTTTCAAAGCTTAACTTCCATTTTAAAAAAGAAAAAGTTTCGAAGCTTAACCAAATCCTTTTATTCCATACTGTTTACAACCTAATGGAATTTAAAAAAGCTTGACACAAAAAGATGATAGCTTCTTCCTCTAAACACGTCCACCCATAATTATGAAAGGGGTAACTCAAGGAACCTTAATTTCTGATAATTCAAATTCCAATAAGATGATCCATCTCTTATTAAATAAAAGAGATTGTTTCATCGATGAAAACTCGCATGGATCAATTGAAACAAATCAGAACCTCAGCCTCCGACCCAACAAACCCGAGTGAGCAGAATCAGAAACAAAACAACCAAAGTAACACAAACAGATCCGCACATAAGTAATTCGAATTAGAGAATAGGAATAATCTCAAATTTTAATTAAAAATCGTAACTTTTAAGGGTTCCAAGCAAGAAAATATTGGGGAAAATAATTAGTTGATAAATCAAATCATACAACCAATCAAGAATTCCAAAAAGAGGAGATTATTACCTTCAACCAGAAATCCTCGGGCGCAAATCTATAACAGCGACCGGAGAATTTTCCAGACGCCGGGGCGAACAGAACTTCGAATCGAGGGGAAGATTAATACTAGGGAAAATTCAGCGGAGAGGAGCAAAACAAACAAAATCTTCAGCGGAAAAGGGAGGCCCTCGAAAAACACTAACAAAATCTTCTAAAGGGAGAGCAATAAAACCATAACAGGGAAAGGGAGCTTACCCGGATTTGTTTTTGCTTCTATGCGATGGAGTTTTAAAGGTGGCGGGGGAGGGTTCCGGCGTCCAGGGTTGACGGCGGAGAGGGGAGGGTTCCGGCGTCCGGGGTTGACGGCGGAGAGGAGCTCGCGGGCATGGGAGCGAGGGTTTCAGGAAGAAGACCTTGCGGCGTGGGATTAGGGCATCGACTGATGATTAAATGAAACGGTGGACATCCGTTTTTTTTTTAACTTTTCGCGACTAAAGGTGGTCTTGAAACGGTGCACATCCATTTTTTTTTAACTTTTCGCGACCACCTTTAGCGACCGCGCCCTCAAGCGGTCGCTAAAGGTGGTCTTGAAACGGTGGACATCCATTTTTTTTTAACTTTTCGCGACCACCTTTAGCGACCGCTTGAGGGCGGTCGCTAAAGGTGGTCTTGAAACGGTGGACATCCATTTTTTTTTAACTTTTCGCGATCACCTTTAGCGACCGCCCTCAAGCGGTCGCTAAAGATGGCTTCTACGACCGCCCCTTGGCGGTCGCTCGATTTTTTCTGCGCCAAAACCCCAGCCTCTAGTAGTGTTTAGAAAGAATCTCTATTTATAGATAAACTTTTTAACTCTCTTCTATTGCCTACTTCTATCAAAGTAGACATTTTTAATTTTTCAAAAGAGATATAGTTATTACTTAATTAATTAATGAATAAATATTATTGAGAGTTATCTCAAAAAGAATGAAGTTATCTACAAATGATTATTAGATAAAATAAAATAGGACACTTTCGTGGGTTAAGGAAGGGACTGGGGACGAGTGCGCCACGATTGGTGCTGCTAAAAAATTCATGCAGCCTAACGATCCGTGCAGACTTCATGATACTTCAAGATGCATGAGCTTCAAAATCTATGCAAATTGCACTACGCTTCTTACATGGATCAAGAAGCTCTCGAGGCAATAAAAAAATTTATAATAATAAAAATTTATTTTATTATTAAATTAAAACTCATTAAAAATAAAGATTCTTTACAAATAATAACTCAAACGTCCATATCACAAGCTAATAAAAAATTTAATAAATGGATTTAAGTTATAATTATATAATATTATTATTTTATTTAATATAAAATTATTTTTGAATGCTACAGCTTAATATGTAATTAAAATGCATTCCATAATTTTTTTATCTAATGTCATTATCAAGAATACCATCACTTATGAGGCAATGCTTGCCAATTTCGTAATAATCAGCAATCAAGGTCCTTGTTAATTAGCTAATGTTATATCCAAGCTAGGTGAATGAATGTAATTTAGCTATACTGGTGTCCACTACCGTAAATGCATGTGAGCATGTCAAGAGATCAGCAAAAATTTTTTCTTCTTTTTTTTGGTATAAGCGGGCGATCATACTAGTCTAGTGCGAATTAGCATAGATAGATCAGAATACAAAATTTGCTGCAGAAAAAAGGACAGGGGTCACCCGGCCTCCAAATCCATGATCCAGCATGCTGAGCCACTGAAACCGCCATCCAGTCTACCACCGAATTGGCTTCGCGATATATATGATAGATCTGGGCACTATCAACCTCCCGCAAGATAGACTAAATATCCCTAAGAATCGAATTAGTGGGGGCCATGAGAGCAATTCTTCTTCTGCAGCCAACAAATGACCATCATAGAATTACCCTCAATCATGAGACTATGAGCATGAAGAATCCGAGCGGCATAAGAAATGCCCGTCCAAGCAGCATAAAGCTTAGTCATAGGGACAGAGGAGTCGAGGGTACCAAAATCACCCGCCGCCAATAAATCACCCTGAGGCCCACGGATGATGAAGGCAGAACCAGCAACTCTTCCATAGACACTCCCGTCGAAGTTGATTTTAACAAACCCTGGAGGGGGGGCTCCCAGGAAATAAAAATCGTATGCCGGTTCGCTGCCGAAGCAGCAGGGGATCCCCAGAGGCTAGAGGAGTCAGAACCAACAGCATTAATAACACGAGCATAGTCCGTCGTCAATGATCTAATCTTCCACACAATCCGATGTGAAGAAATAATGTCATCCGTGAAGATGAGCTGATTTCTCGACATCTATATCTGATATGCTATGGCAGCCCAAAGACCACGCTTGTGCTGAGAGGCCCTCCAGAGATCATGAAAGAAGGAGCGCATGGAGCCCATGTTGTCCAATCTGCTAGAATAACCCATCAAATGTCATATCCGTCTAGCTCTGGGATAGATGAAGATAGTGTGGTCAATAGACTCCTCCTCCAGCCTGCACAAAGGACAGATCAGCTAGATAGGCAGACCCCTCTGATAGAGAAGGACACAAGTTGAAAGGCAGTCCCACAGAAGCTTCCAAATAAAGAGCTGAACCCTAGAAAGGATGGGAAGCTTCTAGATCCAAGCAGCATCCTCCGTGCGCTAAGACTGAGACCTGAAAATCTTCATAAGGTCCCTAGTGGGGGGCCTAGAGAGACAAGATCTCTGCCAAAGCATGGAGTCAGATGAGTGGCCAGGTATAAGAGGCATCGAGAGAATCCGCCGAGAAAGCTCCTCACCAAAGAAATAGGTCACCAAGGGGATATGCTAGGAGGAGGGATCTAAGGAAATCAAATCCTTAACCCTTAAATTGGTGGGGGCATCAATATTAATAAAAGAGGGCCACCGAGAGAGAGGGAGCTCAGAAATCCAAGTATCCTGGATAACATCAATCGAATAACCATCTCCAATCATCCAAGAGATATTATTCAAGATAGACTGACCATACCGACACACCTCCTTTCAAAAGGAGAAACACCCCCGGGATGGCAGAATGTGTGAGCCGGACGTCCAATCACCATACCTCGCTCGTATCAGAGAGCTCCATAGACACTGCAGCTCTAGGAGGAATCACGATGCATGCCTGGCCAGTAGAGCTTCTCTTCTAACAATCAGAGATTGGATCCCGAGGCCACCTTCTTGGATAGGCATACAGACCATGTCCCAAGATAAAAGGTGAATACCATGACCATCTTGCATAGAAGCCCATAGAAAATCTCTGAAGCATCTCTCAATCCTCCTAAGACAAGTAATCAGGATGACAATGTTCGAAAGAAGATACAGAGGAAGAGAGGAAAGAACCGAACGAATAATGATGACCCTAGCCATCATAGATAAGCCGGTGACCTGCCGCCCCTCAATGCGCTGATGAACCCGCCTCTCAATCTCATAATAGTCAGAACAGCGGGATCGTCTACCAGTCATGGGGATCCCCAAATACATAAACCGATCAGTTTGAGTAGAGAACCGGTCAGTCTGAGTAGAGATACCCGATAAATTGATAATGGCTTCCCTGGTGGATCTGGTAGTCTTTGGGCTGAAACATATAGAAGACTTAAGAAAGTTAACCTTCTGACCTGAAGCCTGACAATAGCACTGAATAATAGAATGTAAAGAAGCCGCATTATCAATGGAAGCCTGACCCATGAGAATGCAGTCATCGGCAAAAAGAAGATGAGAGACCGAAGGGCCCTCTCGCCCAGCCATAAATGGGACAATCCGCCGATCCTGCTGAGCCTGATAGAAAGCACGTGAAAGATCATCCGTAGCCAGAATGAACGCAAAGGGGATAAAGGGCACCCCTGATGCAGCTCCACAGAAGAGTGAAAAAACTCAGTCGAGCTCCCATTGATGATCAGAGAAAAAGAAGGCCTCTGAATATATACCATAATCCACTCAATAAATAGACCGTCAAACCCGAACTCCTAAAGAGAACGGTGCAAAAAGGCCTAGCACAGTCTATCATAAGCTCTCTCCATATCGAGCTTAATAGCCATGAGGCACCGACTGGCCGAGGCTCTCTAAAGATCATGCATAAACTCCTGAGCAATGAGGATGTTATCCGATATAGTGCACCCTCTAATAAATGCCCCCTGTTCAACTGAAATAAGGCGAGGAATCACCACACGAAGGTGGCCAGCTAAAAGACGAGCACATACCTTATACAAAGTAGTGCACAGATTGATGTGCTAAAAATGCTGTGGGAGAGAAGCATCCAAACTCTTGGGCACCAAAGTAATTAGAGTCTGGTTCCATTCCGAAGGAATGTGTTTAGATTGAAAGACAATCTAAATAGCCTGAACCACCTCCTGCCCAACAATATCCTAATAGTGACAAAAAAAGAAAGGCAAAAACCCATCAGGCCCAGGGGCCTTATCCGGACTAAGCTCCCAAAGAGCCACGCAAATCTCTTCCGCAGTTATCGGCCTGACAAGCATATCATTATCCAGGGAAGAAACCTTCCTGGAGTTAGGAAACTGAAAGACCGGAGCTCCATCACCAGTGGACTCAGACCATCTAGACTGAAAGAAATGAAGAAGTTGATCCCGAATAGAGTGGATGTCCTCCTTATAGTGCCCCTCAGCATCAACTAACCTCCGAATCCTGTTAGCTGCATGCCGCTTCAGAGTAGCATGATGAAAAAAATCTGGTGTTACGGTCCCCATCACAAATCCACTGAAACCTGGACCTCTGCCTCCAATACACCTTCTGCTGCCGAAGAAGAGAGTGGTGACGAGCTAGCTTGTCCCGAAGCGAAGAGAGGTCAGAGTCCAGCAAAAAACTGTCCTGGTCCTCCTTTGCCTGAAGGGCACTAATATCGGCTTCAACCTGTTCCACTTGCCTGACCAGATCCCCAACCTCCAGCTTGTTCCATCTGGATAGTCTGTGTCTTGCCAGCATAAGACGATGAGATAAACAATAAATAGCATTACCCCTGACAGGTAGATGCCAAATGTGAGAAATGATAGTCCGAGCAGCAGAATGGACCGTCCAAAACTGTTGTAATCTAAATTGTTTTCGCTGATGCTGATCAACCTCTGTGGATATCAAAATGGGGCAATGGTCAGATGCAATTCTAGGAAGGTGAGTAACGGTAACCGCAGGGAACATATGAAGCTACTGAGCCGTAGCCATAACTTCGTCCAGTCTCTCCCAAACATGAGCAGACCCCTGGCGGTTATTGCACCAAATAAATTGGGGCCCCGAATACCCCAAATCCAACAACCCAGAAGAACCGATGAAGGTCCTAAATTCAATAATGTTAGCTGAGCCAGTGATCCATCTACCCCCGCATTTTTCGTTAGCTTCGGTGATACAGTTGAAGTCACTAGCAATGATAGATGGAAGGCCTTGAGCAAGGAGGGAAAGCAGCTCATATCAAAGGACCCGTCTCTCCCGGTAATCCATACTGGCATAGATAGCCAATAGGAGCCAGGGGTCAGAAGTCCCCTTAGAGATAACAAGGCCAATCTTCTGGTTGCACTGATGAAAAGCATCAATCCTAATAGTAGAGGCATGCCAAATGGCCAAAATACCCCCAGACAGACCCTCAGCCTCCACCGCATAAGAGGACCAAGAACGGACAATCTATCTTCAAAACCGGGCCAGACTATCACCTGACAACCTGGTTTCTAAAAGGACACATATGTCAAAATTATATAACTGCAACAATCTACCAAAAGAGGATCGAAATGAAAGCTTTCGAGCTCCTCTAACATTCCTGTTGGGGAGATTGTTGAGAATTTGATGCCCCAATCTTATGATTTTGATGATTACCAAAAGCCATAAGTATATCAAAAGATGTAATGAGTTTATTTACATGAGCAATGAATTTATTTAGAACAATGTATAAGAATTTAAAGTATAACTTTAATCAATTTGAAAGTAACTTCAAGCTCCTTGTTTAAGCTTTCAAAAAGAAATTTTATACTTCATATGATAATCAATGAGTTTTTGGAACATTTCTTGAATTGATTCCTAATGTCAATTTTACTATATTCAAGTTAAAATAATGATTTAAAATAAATCTGGAATGAATTTCAAGTCAATTAGAAAATTCTTTGATTTTTGATACGTTCCGGAGCCGACTCAAGAGTTTCAGAGTCGACTCCACTCAGAGTACAGAAATGACTGTCTGTCTCGAGTTGACCCATGTGATTTCTTGAGTTGACCCCCGATTCTGTCGAGCCGACTCCATGACTGTGTGAGTCGACTCCGCTCAGACACCAGAGGTGTGTTTTTCTGAGCATTTCTCGAGTCGACCCCCAACTTTTCATGAGTCGACCCCCGACTGACAGGAGTCGACACTTTATTTTTGATGAGTCGACCCTTTGACTTTCTGAGTATTTCTATTTTTGGTATCTCGACTTCGAGCCAACTCGCGGAAAGCAGGAGTTGACTCCAGCAAATCTGGGCGAGATTTTTCGAATGCCAACTCAGCGTCAACGGTAAGATTTTTAATTAACGACTATTTTTCTTTATTTCTAATGGCTATATTTTTGCAGAATTTATAAATAGAGAAGCCGTTTTCAAATCAAAGATATACAAATAGAGAGAAATTCACTTCAAGAGAAAAGGAGAGAAAAATCGAAAAAATAGAGCTTCATTTGAAAAAATCCGTGATTCAAAATAGAGTGAAAGAAAGAGTGTGAAATCAAAGGAAGCTCCTTCTGTGCTCAAGCTCTACAATCCAAGGAAGCTTCAGAAGAAAATCCAAGAGTTATTCAAGAGCAAATCAAAAGATTTTCAACACTCAAAGAAAAGAGGAAAAGCGCAAATCAACTCTAACGTACATTTCGTGAAGAATCCGAGCTGAGGCCTGATTTTACACTTCAAAAGAGTTGAAGAAAAGAAGAAAAGAAGAAAAGCTCAAAAGCCAACCAACTACAAATCAGGCTTTTCTAAACTTTATTCTTACATTTGTTTATCTGCTCATTAAGGAGCTTTGTAACTGAAAAACAATATTTCTATTCTTTGTGTCTAGTTCAATCTGGGGGATTGAACTAGTTGAGGTAGTCTTACCTCGGTTCAAGCTTGGTAAAGCTTGTGTTAGGGTTTTTATGCTGGTGAGCCCTTGAAAACCAGCTGGGTTCGTTGTGATCCCGGGAAAACAACAAGTTTGAGTTGTGATCTTGTAAAACAATTCTGCTGTAATCAAGGGATTATAGTGTGGACCCAAGTGAATCTTGGGAGTGAACGTAGGTGTTGGATACACCGAACCACTATAAAATCCTTGTGTTTGCCGTGCTTCCATTGACTCTTTCTCTATCTCTGTTTTACTCACTGCACTTTGTATTTACATTGCTATTGCCTTCATTTATCTTAAGCAAATGATTTTAAAAGGCTAATTTTTTAAGAACCCAATTCACCCCCCCCCCTCTTGGGTTGTCATCTGGGCCAATAATTGGTATCAGAGCTAGTGCTCATTAGATTTTGATCACACGATCAAGAGCTAAAGATCCAAATGGCAACACAAGTTGGATCATTTGCTGAAGGTCATTCTACGAATAGACCTCCACTGTTTAATGGTTCAAATTATTCATATTGGAAAGCTAGAATGAGGATATTCATTCAAGCTTCTGATTATGAGCTATGGGGTGTTATAATCAATGGACCTAGTACACCCACACATGTTATTGATGGCACTATTGTTCCTAAGCCCGAAAGGGACTGGAATGATAATGATAGAAAATGGCACAGCTCAATGCTAAGGCCATGAATGTCTTATATTGCTCTTTAGATGCTAATGAATTTAATAGAATCTCCACATGTAATTTCGCAAAGGAGATTTGGGATAGATTAGAGGTTACCCATGAGGGTACCAACCAAGTAAAAGAATCTAAAATTAATATTCTTGTTCATAAATATGAATTGTTTAGCATGGAACAATCTGAAACCATTGCATGCATGTACACTAGATTTACAGATATTGTAAATGATTTAAAAAGTCTTGGTAAGACATATACTAACTCAGAACTTGTTCGAAAAATTCTAGGTCATTACCAAGATCATGGGAAGCAAAAATGACTGCAATCCAAGAAGCAAAGGACCTCAACACTTTACCCTTAGAGGAGCTTCTAGGATCTCTTATGACCCATGAGCTGACTATGAGGCAGCATGTAGAGGAGGACACAAAGAAAAAGAAAGTAATTGCCCTCAAAGCTGCAAAAGAAGAAGAGAGCAGCAGTGATGATGATGATGAAGAAGAAACTGCTCTCTTAGCTAAGAAATTTAAAAGATTCATGAGGAGAAAGAAACCCTTCCACAAAAAGAAATTTGGAGCTAAGTGGGAAGGAGAAAAGGATAAGAACAAGGACAAGGACAAAGAAAAAGAGAAAGACCCCTTGACTTGCTATGAGTGTAATAAACCGGGGCACTTTAGGAATGAATGTCCTAAATTGAAGAAAGCCTACAAAAAGAAAAAGAAGGCTTATGTGGCGACTTGGAGTGACAGCGAGGAATCTTCTTCCGAAGAAGAAGAACAAAAGGAAGTCGCAAACGTATGTTTTATGGCGGACGACAACGATGAGGTAAGTTCCGATAACCCTTGCGATGAATTTGCATTTGATGAACTATTTGATGCTTTTAATGAACTTGTTAGCGATTTCAAGGTTTTGAAAAAGAAATACAAGATTTTGAAAAATAAAATTTAACTTTCATTAAAGAAAAGGAAGATCTTAATAATGAAGTTAAGAAACTTAAATCTGAAAATGAATTTTGGTAAAAGAAAAGAATTATTTCCAATGAAAATGATAATCTAAGGAAAGAGGTTGAAAAATATAAGAACATAGTTGATAAGTTTACCTTAAGTTCAACTAAATTAGACATGTTGTTAAATAGTCAAAAAGCAGTTTTTGACAAAGCCGGATTAGGGTATAACACTTTAAGAAAACAAAAATCACTAAAAAATATTTTTGTGCGTGCTGGCCAAAGTAATTTTACATGCTTTAAATGTAATCAAAAAGGACATAAATCTTATGAATGTAAAATTCTAAAACCTAATAAAAACTTAAATGTTAAAGGAAAGAAAATATGGGTTCCGAAAGGAACAATATTTGTTGCTACTAACCATGAAGGACCCAAGAAAGCTTGGGTACCTAAACATAAAGTTTGATATCATTGCAGGAATGTCTTGTGGCCAAAAGATCAAAGAGAAAGTGGTATCTTGATAGTGGCTGCTCAAGACATATGACGGGTGACAAAGAAGAATTCATCACCCTTGAAGAAAAGAAAGGAGGAGTTGTTACATTTGGCGACAATGGCAAAGGCCAAATCTTGGGGTTTGGTAACATTCAAATAACTCCCTCCACATATATTGAAATGTACTTTATGTTGATGGTTTAAAGCATAACTTAATTAGTATAAGTCAATTATGTGACAAAGGTTTTAAAGTATCATTTGAATCTTCTTTATGCACTGTAGCTAATCCCATTGATAATAGCATTGTTTTTATTGGAAATAGAAATGGCAATGTATACATGATTGACTTAGACAATTTGTCTACTAATAATCATTGCTTAGTTGCTAATAATGCTAATATGAATGAGATTGGTTGGTTGTGGCATCGAAGATTAGGTCACGCAAGCACACACCTGATTTCAAAACTAATTAGAATGGATTTAGTAAAAGGTTTACCTAAATAGATTTTGAAAATAACAAAATATGTGATGCATGTCAGTTTGGAAAACAAACGAGAAGTTCTTTTAAATCTAAAAATATTGTTTCAACTTCTAGGCCATTAGAGCTACTTCACATGGACCTTTTTGGACCAACTAGAACCACAAGTCTAGGAGGAAAGAAATATGGTCTTGTGATAGTAGATGATTACTCTAGATTCACTTGGGTAATGTTTTTAGCTCACAAAGATGAGACTTTCTCGATATTCTGAAATTCTTCAAGAAAGTAACAAATGAGAAAAACACTACCATAGTGTCTCTAAGAAGTGATCATGGAACTGAATTTGAAAATCACTTATTTGAAAGTTTTTGCAATGAAAATGGTATTAATCATAACTTTTCTGCACCTAGGACCCCACAACAAAATGGAGTAGTTGAAAGGAAAAATAGGACTTTAGAAGACATGGCCCGTACCATGCTATGTGAAAGTAAACTCCCGAAATACTTTTGGGCGGAAGCTATTAACACAGCATGTTACATCCTAAATAGAGCCTTAATAAGACCTATTTTAAAGAAAACACCTTATGAATTATGGCATGATAGAAAACCCAACATTAAATATTTTCATGCATTTGGTTGTAAATGTTTTGTTCACAATAATGGTAAAAATAATTTAGGCAAATTTGATGCTAAATCTGATGAAGGAATATTCTTAGGATACTCAATAACTAGTAAAGCATATAGAGTATTTAACAAGAAAACTTTAGTTGTTGAAGAATCCATTCATGTAGTTTTTGATGAATCTTTAGCAACTCGTTCCGAAAAATTTGATGATGAAGAAGATACAAACTTAATTGAAAAAGATCTTGAAAAATTAAATATTGATGTATCTTTAGATCATGAACAAGACGCTAAAGATAATGATTCACCTAAGGATGATGATACTAACACTAATCATAATGATGTAGATCTACCTAGGGATTGGAGATATGCTTATAGTCACCCTAAGGAATTGATTATAGGTGATCCATCTCAAGGAATAAGAACTAGATCATCTATGAGAAATATTAGTAATCATCTTGCATTTGTATCACAAATTGAACCTAAAACTATTGAAGAAGCTGAAAAAGATAATAATTGGATGTTAGCAATGCAAGAAGAATTAAATCAATTCACTAGAAATAATGTATGGACCTTAGTTGAAAGACCTAAAAATCATTCTGTTATAGGATCAAAATGGATATTTAGAAATAAACTAGATGAAAATGGCATAGTAATTAGAAACAAAGCTAGATTAGTTGCAAAAGGATATAATCAAGAAGAAGGTATTGATTTTGATGAAACCTTTGCACCAGTAGCTAGATTAGAAGCCATTAGACTATTACTTGCATTTGCATGTCACATGAATTTTAACTTATTTCAAATGGATGTAAAAAGTGCTTTTCTAAATGGATTTATAAATGAAGAAGTATATGTAGAACAACCACCAGGTTTTGAAGATCATGAATTTTCAAATCACGTTTTTAAATTGCACAAAGCATTATATGGTTTGAAACAAGCACCTAGAGCTTGGTATGATAGATTAAGTAAATTCTTAATTGAAAATGATTTTATAAGAGGAAATGTTGATAAAACATTATTTTTGAAAAGAAAAGGTAAAGATTTATTAGTAGTTCAAATATATGTTGATGATATCATTTTTGGTGCTACTAACAATCTTCTATGTCAAGAGTTTGCTAAGTTAATGCAGGGCGAATTTGAAATGAGCATGATGGGAGAACTCAATTTCTTCCTTGGACTCCAAATCAAACAAAGCAAAGAGGGAATCTTTATCAACCAAACAAAGTACACAAGAGAAATTCTAAAGAAGTTTGGTATGGAATCAATCAAACCCCTCGGAACACCAATGAGTCCTTCATGCAAGCTGGACAAAGATGAAGAAGGTAAGAAGGTTGATCAAAAATATTATCGAGGTATAATCGGATCCCTACTTTACTTAACTGCAAGTAGACCAGACATAATGTTTGCTGTTTGCTTATGTGCTAGATTTCAGTCTGAACCTAAAGAATCACATTTAATTGCTGTTAAAAGAATACTAAGATACTTAAGTGGAACAAAAAATGTAGGTTTATGGTATTCTAGAGACTCAACATTAAATCTAATTGCATACACTGATTCTGATTATGCTGGATGTAAGTTAGATAGAAAAAGCACAAGTGGTGCATGCCAATTCTTAGGAAGTAACTTAATCTCATGGTTTAGCAAAAAGCAAAATTCAGTTGCATTATCAACTACTGAAGCTGAATATGTGCAGCTGGAAGTTGCTGTGCTCAAATCCTATGGATTAAGCGACAACTTGAAGACTATGGTATCACACTTGATAAAACACCTATAAAATGTGATAATACAAGTGCAATTAATCTAACTAAAAATCCAATTCAACATTCTAGAACCAAACACATAGAAATTAGATATCATTTTATAAGAGAACATGTTGCAAATAATGAAATATGTCTTGATTATGTTAATACTGAAGAACAATTAGCAGATATATTTACAAAACCCTTGAGTGAAGAAAGATTCTGTTATCTTAGAGGAGAGTTAGGGATTTGTGATCCATTAGAATGAATTTGAAACCCCTAAGGAAATTTTATCTAAAATTCTTTCAAATCCTTGATCTTTAAGGAAATCTTATCTAGAATTCATATCTAATTGATCTATTAAATCCAATGATTATTTTATCAATTTTTAAGATCATTATCCGGACACATTTCAGATTATCTGAAACTTTATGTTTTTGCTCTGAAATGGTCTCGGAGCCGACTCGGTGAGTATCGGAGTCGACTCCAGGTTTCTACTGAAACTCTAGAGTCGACCCCTTCTCTGCGCGAGTCGACTCCACTTCGGGATAGTTTTCTGTGACTGTCCGGAGTCGACCCCTCGCTTTGCGGGAGCCGACTCGAAGTGGTCCCAGGTCGATTTATCTAGGGCAGAGTCGACTCGCCGTTCATTTCTATCGTCTCGAATCATCAAATACTCTCTCCAAAATTTTCCAGACCTTCCAAATCCTCAAGAATCCCTGATTAACCCTTCCAATAGATCAATGGCCCCTAAAACTCGAGGATCTAACCTTGGTGCGGCCGGAGTAAAGAGGAAGAGGCGGTGAGGAAGACGTGAGGCGTCCGTTCGTGAGCCTTCACCGAGCTTGGATTCAACCTCATCCTCTTCGACTCCTAGTGCTTCTCCATCTACGGCTCCATCACAGGTAGATAGACTTGCCGATAGAGTGATAACTACCGGGAGGAAAGTAGATTTTGAATTGTTTGAGGCTGAGGGATTTCTTTTGGGAAGCAGTTGATTGAGATGGGTTGGGAAAAGATTTGTTCTTTAGATTGTCCTACTACCCAGCCCTTGTCAAGGAATTTTATAAGAATCTATCTAGAGGAGATAATGGACTTGTAAGCATTGTAGAGGAAATAGAATTTCAGTGACAGTGGATTTGCTTTCAAGATTGTTGGATCTTCCATGTCGGGTACATCTACTTTTTCTTCTGAAGATAGAAGCCCAGCTCTTTCTAGACTGCTTAACAGGGAGATTGTCGGTTTTGAGGAAGTTTTTGCTAATCAGTTATCCTTAGAATTGAGACTTCTCCACAACATTTGTAGTAGAATCCTTTTCCCAAGATTGGGAGATTTGATTATGTTCAGAAAGAGATATATTTGTAATGGATGCAATTGTAACTGGTAAACCCATTAACCTTCCAAGTATGATTTATGGTATATTGCCGATTGTGGAGGTAAGAGAAAATCAAGTTTACCCTATGGCATGATCTACTAAAATTTCAAGCCAAGGGATTCATTTCAGATAGTGAGCCAATGAGGAACTTAAGACACACAGATTTTTACAGTTTGGCCACTATACATAGAATGGGTTTTGTTAAGAAGAATGGCAGATGGGAAAGGAAAGGTTTGATGGAAGATAGAGCGCGGATGCTGAGGCACCGGGACCATCAGTTAGACATTCTTCGCCTGCACCTCCGAGCTCTCCTATTCCTGCTCCTGCTCCTACCCCTGCTCCGTTGTTTGATCAAGCATCATCTTCATCTGTTGGCTTCACAGAACTTCAGTTAAGGCAGCTTAAAGGCCTTCTTGATGATCAGTCAGAAAATTAAAATCAGAGTTTGAAACAAGTTTATGAATCTCAAGGAAACTCTTTACTCTTTGGATGACCGATCACCAAGATAGAATCAACCCTTAGCACTTCATCTGAGTCTTTAAGTGGAGATCTAAAGAACATATTTGAAGAACTTAAAGATGTCTGCGGAGATGGTGAAACATATGCAAAATGCAATGCTGAACTCCAAGATAAAATTTTGACTGCTTGCACCTTTGTTGATGAGAGACTGAAGGACTATGTGAAGATACAAACAGATGGAATGAAAAATATAATTGATCATTTGACTAGGATTGTTAGGACTCACTTTTGATGTATTAGATACTCAGTCCTTGCAATGTATTGAAGTTAATGTTATGTTTTACATTTTGACACTTTGATGTAATGAATTGTCTATTTTGAATACTCAATGTATTTCTTCCTATTATCAATGAATGAATGATTTTGTTAAATCATATCTGAATGAATGAATGAATGAATGATTATGTTTATGCTTCTCTACCTTTTTGTTGATAACAAAAAAGGGGGAGAGTTTTATAGTTTTATAACTGTATATGCATATGAGAGAATTAATTAATCAATGAGATAAATAATTGAATGAATGGGATATTTATTTAAGTTTCATAGGGGGAGCTACCTCATTCAGGGGGAGCCTAAGCCTAACTATGAAAATAAAATAAATTCTCTAATCAATCATGCATAAACTCAATGTTTTTGTCATCATCAAAAAGGGGAGATTGTTGGGGAGATTGTTGAGAATTTTGCCCCAATCTTATTGATTTTGATGATTACCAAAAGCCATGAGTATATTAAAAGATGTAATGAGTTTATTTACATGAGCAATGAATTTATTTAGAACAATGAATGAGAATGTTAAAGTATAACTTTAATCAATTTGAAAGTAACTTCAAGCTCCATGTTTAAGCTTTCAAAAAGAAATTTTATACTTCATATGATAATCAATGAGTTTTTGGAACATTTCTTGAATTGATTCCTAATGATCAATTTTATTATATTCAAGTCAAAATAATGATTTAAAATGAATCTGGAACGAATTTCAAGTCAATCAAAAAATTCTCTGATTTTTGATACGTTCCGGAGCCGACTCTAGAGTTTCAGAGTCGACTCCACTCAGAGTACAGAAATGACTGTCTGTCTCGAGTTGACCCATGTGATTTCTTGAGTCGACCCCCGATTCTGTCGAGCCGACTCCATGACTGTGTGAGTCGACTCCGCTCAGACACCAGAGGTGTGTTTTTCTGAGCATTTCTCGAGTCGACCCCCAACTTTTCATGAGTCGACCCCCGACTGTCAGGAGTCGACACTTTATTTTTGATGAGTCGACCCTTTGACTTTCTGAGTATTTCTATTTTTGGTATCTCGACTTCGAGCCGACTCGCGGAAAGCAGGAGTCGACTCCAGCAAATCTGGGCGAGATTTTTCCGAATGCCAACTCAGCGTCAACGGTAAGATTTTTAATTAACGGCTATTTTTCTTTGTTTCTAACGGCTATATTTTTGCAGAATCTATAAATAGAGAAGCCGTTTTCAAATCAAAGATATACAAATAGAGAGAAATTCACTTCAAGAGAAAAGAGAGAAAAATCGAAAAAACAGAGCTTCATTTGAAAAAATCCGTGATTCAAAATAGAGTGAAAGAAAGAGTGTGAAATCAAAGGAAGCTCCTTCTGTGCTCAAGCTCTACAATCCAAGGAAGCTTCAGAAGAAAATCCAAGAGCTATTCAAGAGCAAATCAAAAGATTTTCAACACTCAAAGAAAAGAGGAAAAGCGCAAATCAACTCTAACGTACATTTCGTGAAGAATCCGAGCTGAGGCCTGATTCTACACTTCAAAAGAGTTGAAGAAAAGAAGAAAAGAAGAAAAGCTCAAAAGCCAACCAACTGCAAATCAGGCTTTTCTAAACTTTATTCTTACATTTGTTTATCTGCTCATTAAGGAGCTTTGTAACTAAAAAATAATATTTCTATTCTTTGTGTCTAGTTCAATCTGGGGGATTGAACTAGTTGAGGTAGTCTTACCTCGGTTCAAGCTTGTAAAGCTTGTGTTAGGGTTTTTGTGCTGGTGAGCCCTTGAAAACCAGCTGGGTTCGTTGTGATCCCGGGAAAACAACAAGTTTGAGTTGTGAGCTTGTAAAACAACTCTGCTGTAATCAAGGGTGATTATAGTGTGGACCCAAGTGAATCTTGGGAGTGGACGTAGGTGTTGGATACACCGAACCACTATAAAATCCTTGTGTTTGCCGTGCTTCCATTGACTCTTTCTCTATCTCTGTTTTACTCACTGCACTTTGTATTTACATTGCTATTGCCTTCATTTATCTTAAGCAAACGATTTTAAAAGGCTAATTTTTTAAGAACCCAATTCACCCCCCCCCCCCTCTTGGGTTGTCATCTGGGCCAACAATTCCAAAGTAAGATCTTCATTTACAAGCTGGAGGAAGCTGGGACCCCTCCCTGGTCCTCCACCATAACACTATTAGAAAGGCACCCATCAGACAAGGTGCCACCCTCAGTTATCTGTGATGAACATGCCTTCAGACCTTCCGAATCAACGCCAAGCTAAGAAGATCGGGAGACTGAGCCGAGGACAAGGAAGCTGAGCCCTGGCCCATGATATCTCCAGCTGATGCCTCCAAGGAAAAGCCAACAACCCTATCAGGGTGGGTCATCACCACCTCCTGACCACCTTCCTGGCAGCAGGAGGGCAGGGCCAACCTGACTGGAGAAAAGATTTTCTCCCCTCTACTTTTAGAAATAGGAGCCTTGCCTTTCCCCTTTTGCTTCTCTGATTTGGAGATTGACCGTGGAACATGACTATCGCTAGTCTAGCCCTCTTGAGGGGACCTGGAAATGCATCCCTACTCTCCAGGTGGCCTCCTACACCCGAAACTGATCCAAGAGAGACAAAAGGATTCTTAGACACCACGGATTGGGTCAGACTAGACTCAGGGGTCCCAACCTTCTCAGCAAGCAGCAAACCCTTTTCTGAAACTTTAAAACCAGCACACTCCTCCTGTCCCAGCACAGGCTCCATGGCAGAAATCCCCTGCTCCAAATCCACCACTGGAAGGGCCGAAGCTTCAGCTGGATAGACCACCACCTTTGAGGACAAGGGAAGCCTCCGACGAGCCACCTTCATCGGAGAAACCCAACCCTCAGACGAGCCACCTTCACCCGAACACAAATTAGCTTTCACATACTGAGGAGCTGAGCAAGGGGCTGAGGCAACCAGCGATGACTTCGGTCGAGACTTCCTCCTCTAGCTGGGGGCCGGAGATGACCCTTCACTGACGGACGACAGCTATCCACAGGCCATAGACAGAGCAACTAGAAGAACCCTCCTCGTCTGTCATGGCCGAATGCGAGCAAGGGCCTTTAAGGTGCAACGTGCCACATCTTGGGCAGATCCCCTCCAAGTTCTCATACGCAAATTGCTGCCATAAAGGGTTATTAATCCCCTGTACTCGTGTCCCCAGCCGAAGAGGGCAACGAAGGTCAACGCGGACGCACGCCCTCACAAACCCTCCCCTGTTCTTAGCCAGGGTAGCAGCATCAGCACAGATGTATTGACCCGCTGGCTCTAGGATTACCCTGAGGATATCCTCCTTCCAGAATTCCAACGGAAGGTTAGGCAGCCTCACCCACAGCAGTGCCAAAGAGATGGAATCATCCGCTGGAGTGAACTCCGGCCTCCACGCTTCAGTTCCAATGGCCTGGCCGTTGACCACCCACGGACGGTTCAGGACCAAGTCACAGGCAGCCGGATCTTTAGGTTATGGCAATGGAATGCTAGACTGATAGGGACGATAATGCCAGGGACTTCGGCACGCCTGAATTCCCTGATGAATGCTTCAGCCGAAACTCATCTATGGAAGGATCGAGCGAGAACGGCCCTCTGCTGCCATCCAGCCATCTCAGCTTCCAGCTCCGCCATCGGGACATGGACAACGTCCAGAAACCAGGCCTCCAACCTCGCTACCTTTATCGGCGAAGGTGATGGAGAGATCCATATAAACCCGAAATCCGCAGCCCTCCTTATGGGAACCCGGCCGTCTGCAGCCTTATCGGAAGCCATAGGAAAAAAGGGGATGGCGGAAGGAATGACCGGAGAGAGGCAAACTCGGAGATGATAAGGATCGTCGAAGATCAGAGAAGAAAGGGTTCGAAATACGAATCTTAAAGCAAAGCCTTCGAACAGAACCACGGAAGACACGATTCTCGCATAAATTTATTTTCAAAGGAGCATGACTAGCCCTCATATTTCAATTATCCTAATTTGTTGTCGACATTCCAAATTGGTGTATGGACCTCTCTCCAGAGAATCGAGTACCAATTCTGTCGACATGAGTCGAATGATTCCTTGAAGATGGTGGATCAGAAGCATATGCTGTCTCCCATGAATTAATCAAACAACGTAGCGACATTAAAGAGATTTTAAGGAAGGCTACCAGAGAAGTTCTCCACGGTGCTATTAAAAAAATTGAAAAACTCGCACCCTTTCAGGACAAGGAAAAGGAGATGGGGAAATTGAGAGGAACCTTGTTTTTTAGGCTCCTCCTCAAGGACACCGACTCGGAGAGAGCTGGCGGTAAGACAAGGGGCCAAGGGTCCCTATCGATGCGCCGATGGTCGTGCGGCGTGGTACCCATTCTTTTTTCTTTGTCGCTTGGCTCTCGTGGACCACAGGAATCGGATTTAGTTGGTGACAGCCATCTCCCCCGCTTTTTTTTTTTTTAACCTAAAAAACAAGCTTTTTCCTTCTTTATCACGGTGTAGTTCTGCCGGCCATAAACAAAAAGTAGTTCTTCAGGTGCAGTGCATTGCTCTCGCATTTGTCTCCTAAATATCATCCTAAACAAAAAGATTGCCCAAAAACAAAGCAGAACCTGAGAAAAGCACTGTTTCTTTTTTAGTTTTAAATTATTTTTTTTTAAGGAATTAGGGGATAACTTATAGTACGCTGGAATGGATTTAGATAGCACGAAGCTGCCAATCTAAGCCCATGATCACCAAGAAAAAAAAATAAAAAAAAAGCTACCAAACTTACGTGTCACCCACTTCGTCGGTGGTTCTTCGTTCCTTCGCTCATCAATCAATCAATGGAGTTCTTTCTTAGTTTCACGTTACAAAATATTCGAAGAGAAAAGCCCTCCCTTGGATTGGCAAGGGCGAGTGGAGAACTCATAAATTTATATTGTTTGAGCTGTAAAGTGAAGGTCTATGAAACCATGGCGCCATTATCCATGTTTTAACTTGGAAGGGCCATGCAACCATGCAACAAGAAAAAGTGTTTGTGCATCGTTCTTGCAGCATGATTTGCAACAAATAAGATGATTTGCCTGAATTCAAATTCATGCATCAGTAATATAAACTCATAGACGGATCCTGCCCGTGATGCAAGCCTGCAGCAAAAAATAATGACAGCCATGCCACTCCGAGATGGTGTACAAAGAGTTTTTCCATGCAACAAACAATGCCATTTGAAGGGGCCCAACTAATTCGGAATCTAGAAATTTATTTGCTGGATTATATGATGCCAATTATATTCCCATGGTATATTCATAGTTTGTTTCATTTACCCATGAAGAATTTTGAGTCTGGGCATAACTGGTAGACTAAAGACAAAGGAAAGGCCCATTAGCGTATCCTATCCATCACCTGAAACGTATGTATTTTTGTCGGAAAAGACTTTGTACACCATCTCCCGTGCAGCAGTCATCGTTCTTTTTTATTGGTCCACATACGCACGACACCTATTAAAAAATATTAAGACATCCCAAGAAAAAAACTTACGACACCATAGTTTTAAGCTTACGACACCGTAGTTAAAAGGTGAAGACACCCGTTCAAAAAAAAAAAAAAACTCACGACATCCTAGTTTTAAACTCACGACATCCTAGTTTTAAACTCACGACACCCTAGTTTTAAGCTTAAGACACCTGATAAAAAACCTTAGTTTTAAGCTTAAGACACCCGATCAAAAAGGTGTCGGTATATTACAAAAAAAACTGAACGGGTATTAATGCACGTCACGTCAAAATTAAATAGCTGTCAAAATTAAATAGCTATTAAGAAAGCAAAAACAACCTTACGACACCCTAGTTATAAAACTAAGACACCCGTTAAAAAGCAAAAAATACTTACGACACCCTAATTATAAAGCCACGACACCGTAGTTATAAAGCCACCCTAATTATAAAGCCACGACACCGTAGTTATAAAGCCACGACACCCACTCGTCTACACAAATTCCAAAAAAACTGGTATTAATACACGTCATGTCAAAATAAAGATACCTATTAAAAAGCAAAAAATACTTACGACACCCTAGTTAAAAGCCACGACACCCACTCATCTTACATAAATTTCTAAAAAAGCTGGTATTAATGCACGTCATGTCAAAATAAAGATACCTATTAAAAAAGCCACGATACCGTAGTTATAAAGTCACGACACCGTAGTTATAAAGCCACGACGCCCGTCAAAAGCAAAAAAACTCACGACATCCTAGTTTTAAACTCACGACACTTAGTTTTAAGCTTGAGACACCCGTTTAGCAAAAGTGTCTGTACATGGATTCCAAAAAAAAGCTGAACGGGTATTAATGCGACTTTTTTTGGAAGTTGTGTACAGACGGATGTCTTAAGCTTAAAACTAGGGTGTCGTGAGTTTAAAACTAGGATGTCGTGAGTTTTTTTTTTTTTTTGTTTCTGAATGGGTGTCATCATTTTTTAACTACGGTGTCGTAAGCTTAAAACTAGGGTGTCGTAAGTTTTTTTCTTGGGATGTCTTCTTGGGATGTCTTAACATTTTTTAATGGATATCGTGCGTATGTGGACCAATAAAATAAACGGTCACGTAGAACTATGTCTTTTCGATTTTTGTCCACGACTTTGGCAAGAAAGCAAGTTCTCTGTAGCCCAACCAGATGGTTTCGGTTGCCTTGATCTTGACATTGCATGGAGTTCCTTCTTTTTTTTAGTGTTAGAGAATATGAGGGAGATTCAACTACACTCTGATCAAGGTCCGATTACGGATTACCTCTAGTGCTAGAGAATATGAGGGAGATTCAACCAGAGAAAATGTACCATGCAAGATTTAAACCCATTAACCCAACAACTTTGCGACCATTGGAATAAACCTCTAGTCAAAAGTTAAAATAAATATTAAGTTCCGCTCTTTGATGGTATGCGATTAAAAGAGAAGATTAAGAGAAGGGAAGTTATTTGACGTTTAATGAACTATTTCTATTTGGCTAGGACTCGCTGTTGCATTTGCTCTTGTAGATTGCGATGATAGCACTGGAAGAAACGGATTTCAAGATTTTTAGTGTTTTTTGACATTTAGTATTACTAGTTAAAGAAAAGATGAGGACATTTAACCATTTCACAGGGCATTGAAATTCCTCAAACTTGCTATTTTTTAAAACCCAAATGGAATGCGAGTTTTAGTAAAAGCTTATATCTAAATCCCTCACTAAACTTACTTTATTCTAAAATTATCCTCTAATTTAATCAAACCTTCAGTGAAAACCCACATAAGATAAGATAAAAGGAATCTTTTTATTCTATGATTTTTTACCACTTCTAGTCATAATTTGTTTCAAGTCATCTAAATCTATGTGAACTAAATCTAATAATCTAGATTCTCTTGTTACATAAACACATAATTTTTTTATCAATTGTGTTTCAGCACATATTTTACATTTATTTATGCATAGGATTAATTTCATTTATTAATCCCAAAGAATGCATTTTCTTTACATAAACAAAATTAACATGTCCTAGTCTAACATGCCATAAATCATATGAGTCAATCAACGGTTAATAACATTAACATCATTGAGTATTACATAGCCCTTTCCCAAAGTATGGTGTCAAACTCAAAAAATGTCTTAACCCCAGCTTTGCCTAAAAGAGCCACAGAAATTAAATTAGCTCTAATATTTGCTCTAATATTTGTAACATGCAGGATATCATTCAAGGACAAAGTCTTTTCAAATGCAAGCTTCAATATTACTTTACCTGTTCCCATCACTTGAATAGTGAGAATTGTCAAGGTATAACACTTTCTCCATTTACCAAAGAAGTATAAGAAATGAAGGCATTTCTATTTGTACATATATATCTTGTCGGTCTCCGAAGTAACCATCCATTCTTTCACATTAGCTATGATGTTAGCTTATGAGATAACAGCAGCAATTATTTTTTCCTTTCATCAAATTTGCCGTGGTTTAGGAGGGTTGTTATTCTTAACGAGGATTGTTATTCTTGACTCTCTTGCGACATTGAGGTGCATGATGTCCCGATTGTCTACACACAAATAATAACCTTTTTATTTGAAAGTAGGGTTAGTTCCTTTAGGCTTGTAATTAAGAGGATTATTTTAACATACCTCTTATTTTGAGTTTTTCCATCTTGCACCAAATTGGCTTTGATGGTCAATTTTTTTGCTTTAAGACTTAGTGCCTCCTCTTTATTTGTATCTTCAATAATGATATGAGTGATTAAATCTACTAAGGAGAGCTGCTTTTGTTTGTGCTTGAGGTGTTGTTTGTAGTCGAATTGAAAAGCTTTTCAATTATCACTCCTACAATAAACTCTTCGGGTAGGTTGATATCTTCAGCCCTTAGTTCTTCAATAAGCTTGTGATATTCATTGATTTGCAATTTGATGTCTTTGTTCTCCACCATTTCTCATTTGTAATAGTTTATCATCACAAACTTTTGGTTTCTAACATCTTCAGTATAATACTTGGTGATCATTGAGCTCCAAATGGTTTTGTTTCCTTATATCCACAATAGACATCAAAAAGTTCATTAGATAAAATAAACAATAAGGTATAACAACAAACCTTATTGGCATAAGATCATTATTCAAAATTCTTTTCAGTTTTGTTATCAAAAAGTGCTCATGCCACTCTATACATGTTAAGAGTAGAGTGCACACGATCTTACCACCTTTTGAAATAATGTCTTTCAAACACTTGATACGTTTGAAAAAATTGATACGTTTGAAAAAAGCTTGACAAATGGGACAGCAAAACGGTAGAAGTCCATAGCAAAAGAAGTGACTAAAAATCCTTAAGATTGTTAGAAAATAAAAGTGAAAGGAGGAGAGAACTAAGTCGTGTAGGCCTTAAGAATTTTGAGTTGTAGTATGGTGTAATCCTCCAATATACTCCTATTTATATTGGGTAATAGAAGTTGCAAGATTTATTGCCATTAAACATATAATTAACCCACCTTGAAATTAATTTAAAAATATCAAAACATTTTTGTATTAATATGGTGTAATATATATAAATAAATATAATGTAACTCATGAACGTTTTGAATTAAAAAAAATAATTGCATTAATATACATGAAACTGATGGTGTTTAAAGCAGGAAAGTTAAAAACTTGAGTTTTCAAGTAAAATATACATATAATAATAATAATAATAAATAATAAATAATAATAAATAATAAATAAATAAATAAATAAATAAATAAATAAAATGATAAAATTATATTTGAATCGGGTTTATCTTGTGACGAATTGACCTGTTTGAATGAACTTTTGATTCATTCCTGTGCATGAGATTTTCTCCCATCTCTTATCCTTTACTAGCCCAATAAAGTGTTTCTACTAATAAACACTAAAAACTCTTTATTTTAAAGCAATATAAAATAAAATAGCTTTTAAAAATATTCACAATAAAGGCCGCCTATCATATAAATCCCATAATACTTAAAACCTTAAAAAAAAAAGAACCCCGACCCTCCTCAAAAACTCTCTCCCCTCTTAGTCCCCTCTTAAAATAATTATTCCTCTAGTATATTCTCTATTTGTAAATATTTATAATAAAAGCTTAGCAAGTGGTTCACCTATGTTGGTTGCAAGAATATATTCTTATTATTCATGTATTAAATAAAATGCTGACCAAATCCACATAAAAATCTAATCAATCTATGCCACTCATAATTTTAAAAATTAGATCGGATCGAACCAATTCAATTGAAATTGATCATCAATCCGATTTTATTATTAAAATTAACTTTTATATAACTCAATAAAAATTAAAAAAACTTATTAAAGCTTAACCGACTCAATCCTAATGTTTAGACTTTTAATTTTAATAAATAAAATTAAAGTTAACTTTTTTATATATCTTTAATTTTTTATTTGAATTGATATTTATATTTCATTATTTTTATATTATTAAATTAAAAATTATTATGATATCATCCTATTCAAACAAATCGGTTTATTTGATTGAACCAATTGATCCACGATTCAAATGCTAAGCCGATTTATTGTTTGATCCGATTTTTAAAACATTAATGCCACTGATGATAACCTTGCTCGAATCTAAATATCTTGTATTTTATGGTATTTCATATGCCATACTATCAGCCACTAATCTCTCGCCTTAGATGAATCAACCTTTCCTTCAGCCAAAAGCCAAACCACGATTAAAAGCAGCAAGCAATTTCAAGTTTATGAACCAACAATTAAATTTCTTTCATGTTGATCCATAAAACGATAGCAGGTTACTTTTGTGCCGGTCTCAAGAGCCTGGAGCGGCTATTCTTGACCAGACCAGCAACTAAACATGAACCTATTCGGTGGTTCTAAGTACGGACAATAGACCAAACCTAGTTTGATCGGTATTGATAATATACAAGGGGGAGCAGAGGTATACGATCAACCCAAACTCCCAACTTTCTTTTGTATGTTAATATGTTGTTGGATTGCACCTTGTTTAATGGTTTGGCATGCTTGTACCCATTTAAATGAGCCATCAACACCCCATCCAACTCTATGAGCGAAGTTGAGTGCTAAATTTGTGCTTATAAAATTTTATGCAAAGCAATGAGCTAAGCAGATGTGAAATATGTTTGACATTAAATTTATAAATCAACAAGTTTGTCGTGAGTTAATTATTTTAATTTAAATCTGAATTAATTTATATCAAATCATGTCATTTTTTATACAAGAGTTGTCACATTTTTCATGAACTCGTTTATTAAATGAATTATGAGCTAGATGATCTAGGGAAGGCAAAAGGTTTAAACGCCTCGTTATGGTAGCAGCCATTTCGACATGGCTCTGCTGTGGTATCTTGCATGAAAGTTCGCGCAATAAAAAAAAATTAAAATTAAAAGCACCCGCCATCTGTTTACAAAGAAATTTATAGTGAAAAAAAAAAAATATTATGAGGGATAAAATCATCATTGCATTGGTAACCGTGCGAAGGGGTCAAGACCAGCCCCGTCCCCCCGCCCGCTACGTTACGCCTATGAAGAACGAGCCAACTGATGTAGCCCGACTTCCCCGAGCTTCCATAGTTCGGCCTTCCCGAGCTTCCCATAGCTCGGCTTCCCCGAGCTTCCATAGCCGGCTTTCCCCGAGCTTCCATAGCTCGGCCTCCCCGAGCTTCCATAGCCCGGCTTTCCTCGAGCTTCCATAGCTCGGCCTTCCCGAGCTTCCATAGCCCGGCCTCCCTGAGCTTCCATAGCTCGGCTCCCGAGCTTCCATAGCCCGCCTTTCCCCGAGCTTCCCATAGCCCGGCCTCCCCGAGCTTCCCATAGCTCGGCTTCCCCCGAGCTTCTCATGGCTCGGCTTCCATAAGCAATCCATGACTCGATACTCACCTCCGTGGAACCCAACGTGGGAGAGCCTAGGCCTATCGTAACAAAATCCCAAACAAAGAATCATATTGAGGAGTGGTCCAGGATCTAGAATAACGGCCTAGGACCTACGCACTCATCAGATCTCAGGCCATCAAGGGGCCCTCCCAGCCATCGATCCTTTAACAAACAAGATACGGATCCCACCGGCTTCATAACAGCTTGATTCGAATCCCAACAACCTTCGAACCTTCCAGAAGGCGCTCAAGATCCAGGTGATTGCCTATAAATACAACATTCCTAAATTCTCTCAGGTATGCGCTGACAGCCCCCGGCTCACTCTCACTCTCACTCTCTCGCTGCTGTCGGTGCTCCTCTGGAGCTCCCGATTGGCCACCCATGGAGGGACTCCCCAGAAAGATCATCCTCCCCATTTTCTATTGATCGCTGATCACCGCTGACTTGAGCGTTGGAGGGTCTTCCACGGAGGGCCACCCCCAACGCCTCTCGCGTGAGGACTTCTGTGCAGGTCCGCCCAGGAGGAAGCCCTGATCAGGAGACTGGCCGCGCCCGAGTCGGAGGACAGATCCCGACGGCAACAGATTGGCGCTAGAGGAAGGGCCTCAAATCCCGTCAAAACTTGAAAAAAAAGGAGACAAGGATCTCGATCTGGAGTAGAACCTCTCTAATGGCTAATCGGAGAAGAGCAACCTCTGAAGCCCAGGACCAGGTCGTCACTCAAAGACCTGATCCGACAAGCAATGCGGCGCCGCAGCCGCCGCCAGTTGAGACCCATCACCGCCAGCCATCCCGGTGACCCAGGACCAGTTCGCCACGCTGGTCCAGCAGGTCCAAGCCCTGACCCATCTGGTTCAGGAGTGCTTCAGCTGCCCCTGCTCCACGCCTTCATGAGGAGGCCGCAGCTCCTTTCTCTCTGGCCAGCTCCTCCTCTGGTCCGCACGAAGCCGCGGACCCCCCACACCGACCCAAAGGGGACAAACCAGTCCCGCGAGGTGGCTACAACAGGGATCCCCCCAGATCTTGATGAGCCCACACCCTCTCCCCGATGTCCTCCCGCCATGATTCGACGCCGTCCCTGCGCTCTCCTCGCCCAGCTCCCCCTCTTACATCTGAAGGGGAGATCCGTCGACAAATCTGGGAGATGCGTCAGGAACTGGACGCTGCCAAGCAGGCCCATCCGCCTCAGCCCAAGGCGGAGCAGGGCATCCCTTTCTCCAAAGGGATCATGGAGGAAGTGATTCCCTCCCATGTCAAGCTACCCGTCGAGCCCTACCATGGCTCTTCTGACCCGGATGATCATCTCAGCAGCTTCCGGTCAATAATGATGTTCCACGGAGCATCCGACGCAATCCTCTGCCGTGCCTTCCCCTCCACCCTCAGAGGATCTGCCCGAACCTGGTTCAATGCCTTGAAACCAGGTTCCGTTGATTCATTCGATGAGCTGAGCCATCTTTTTATTGGCCAGTTCGTCAGTAGCCGCCGTCATGGCAGAGATCCGACTCCCTCTCCGAAGTTAAGCAGAGAGAGGGGAGTCCTTGAGAAACTACCTTGGCCGTTTCAACAAGGCCATGCTAGAGGTGGACCACCTTAATCATGAGGTGGCTATGTCCGCCTTAGCGGGGGAGTTTCGAAGGAGAGCGACTTCTACCTGGCGATGGAAGTCAGCTACCCCCCAAACCTCTCCGATATGATGGCCCTGGCAGACAAATACGCCAGGGTCGAAGAGTCGCGGAGAGTTGCCCGCGCCGAGCTGGCAAGAAGAAAGAACCTAAAGGTTCCGACAGGCACCGACCCGTCCGTCGGCCAAGTCCGCCTCGTCGCCAAAGAGCTCCCCCACCGCCGCCGAGAAATCGCTCCCGGAGCCCGCCCAGGCGATTCGACCGGTACACTCCGCTCACTGTACCCAGGGCACAAATTCTCATGGAGATAGAGCGCCAGCTCCCCCGGCCAGCTCCTCTCCGAGGGAACCCAACCCGGAGGGACCCCGCCAAATACTGCCGCTACCACCGGGAGCACGGCCACGACACGAGGAATGCTGGCAGCTGAAAAATGATTGAGAGGCTGATTCAACGGGGCCGACTGAACCAGTTCAGGAGGGCACCCGAGCCAGGACAAGGGGGGGATCGCCAGCCCGAGCTTCAACACCTCCTCCTCCACCAAATCCGCCTGTAATCGGCCACATCAACATGATCGAGGAAGCCGGTGGCTCGAGCTCCAGAAATGATGATGAAGGATCGGCGCCAAAGAAAGCGCAGGCGAGCTCTCCTTCTCCGATGACGATCTCCGAGGGATACAGTTCCCCCATGACGATGCACTAGTTGTATCCCTCAATTTAAATGACTATGATGTAAGCCGGATCCTCGTTGACAGTGGAAGTTCTGTGAATGTTTTGTACCTCGATGTGTTTGCCAAGATGAGATTGCTCATGAAAACCTTCGAGCCGTGGATTCCACCCTAATGGGATTCACAGGCGACGTTATCATCCCAGAAGGGGTCGTAACCTTAACGGTTCGGGCAGGAACCTGGCCCCTTGTGGCCATTCACACGGACTTCCTAGTAACTAAACTCAGGTCGCCCTACAACGCAATATTTGGGAGACCCGGCCTGATGTCCCTCAAAGCAGTTGTCTCCATCCCACACCTGTCTATGAAATTCCCCACCGGGCGGGGAGTTGGAGTTGTCCAGGAAGCCAAACCATGGCTCAACAGTGCTTCGTCACCAGCCTTCAGTCTAGAATGCCGAAGTTGACGGGCTGGACGCTCGGGAGGACTTCGCCGAGCAACGGGGAGAACCAGCCGAGGAACTGGAGGAAGTGCCGCTGGACGAGGCTCGTCCGACCAAACCATAAAGATTGGGTCCTGCTGAAAGGCGAACCTCGGCGGGAGCTGATCGACTTCCTCCGAAGCAACGCCGATGTTTTCGCTTGGTCCGCCTCCGACATGCCGGGAATCAGTCCTGAGGTTCTCGTCCACCGCCTTAACGTGGACGAGGCGTACCGGCCCGTCAAACAAAAGAAGAGGAGCTTTGCCCCAGAGCGGCAGAGGGCTATTGAAGAGGAGGTCGATAAACTCATCAAGGCGAACTTTGTCCGGGAGGTAAATTACCCAAATTGGTTGTCAAATGTCGTCATGGTGAAGAAGTCGAATGGCAAGTGGCGGATTTGCATCGACTTCACCGACCTCAACAAAGCATGCCCGAAGGACAGCTTCCCTCTCCCCCGGATTGATCAACTTGTGGACGCCACCTCGGGTCATCAAATGCTGACGTTCATGGACGCATACTCCGGCTACAACCAGATTGGATGGCCCCCGAAGATGAAGAAAAGACCGCCTTCATAACCGACCGAGGTACTTACTGTTACCGAGTTATGCCTTTCGGTCTTAAAAATGCAGGAGCCACCTACCAAGGCTGGTCAACAAGTTCAAGGAACAAATCGGCCGGAACATGGAAGTATACGTCGACGACATGCTGGTCAAAGCAAAGAAGCATCACGACACATCGAGGACCTCTCGGAGAGCTTTGCAACACTCCGCAAGTATCAGATGAAGCTCAATCCGACTAAGTGCGCCTTCGGCGTTAACTCGGAAATTCCTCGGCTTCATGGTCTCCCAGCGGGGTATCGAAGCTAACCCCCAGAAGATCCAAGCTCTTCAACAGATGGTGCCCCCGGCATCTATTAAAGAAGTCCAGCGCCTAACCGGGAGGATAGCGGCTCTCAACCGCTTCGTGGCGCTCAGCCGAAAGATGCCTCCCCTTCTTCAAAACTCTCCGGTCGGCTAAGAACTTCCAGTGGACCCCGAGTGAAAAATCATTCCAAGATCTCAAGAAGTACCTCGGCTCCTCCCACTCCTAGTCCAAATCCTGGCGAGACACTATTCCTGTATCTGGCTGTTTCGGAAGGTGCGTTTGCTCGGTGCTGGTCAGAGAAGAAAACAAGGTCCAGGGCCAATTTATTATGTCAGCAAGCTACTCCGTGACGCGGAGACAAGGTATAGCCGGATTGAGAAGATGGTGTTGGCCTTGATCACCTCAGTTCGGAAGTTGCGGCCATACTTCCAAGCGCATTCTGTGACAGTCCTGACTGACCAACCCATCAAGGCGGTGGTCCACGCCCGGAGACGTCAGGGAGAATGACTAAGTGGGCCATCGAGCTGAGCGAGCATGACATCCATTTTCAGCCTCGCCCGGCCATCAAAGCTTAGGTGCTAGCCGATTTCCTCCTCGAGTGTACCATCCCAGAGGACGGCTCCACCCCCGACTCCCCGAGAAACCAAAATCTGGCGCCCGGTGGCTCCTCCATGTCGACGGGTCATCCAACGCTCATTGCTCCGGTGTGGGCTTGGTTCTCACCAGTCCGGAGGGGATGACCTTTGATATGGTGTCCGCTTCTCCTTCCCCCTCCAACAATGAAGCTGAGTATGAAGCCCTGCTGGCCGGTCTCCGGATCGCCCGCAGCCTTAAGGTGGAGAAACTGAATGCCTTCACCGACTCCCAGCTGGTGGCGGGTCATGTACGAGGGAGTTTGAGGCCCGAGAACCGAACATGATCCGATATCTCCAAGAGGTTCGGAGCCTACTCTCATTTCCCCAATTTGAGATTATTCAGATTCCTAGATCTGAAAATGCCCGTGCCGACCTACTATCTCGGTTGGCAATGGCAGAATCTATGGACACCAAGCAAAAATTCCACCTAGAGATCCTAGAGAGACCCAGTGTCGCGGAAGCCGACCGAGTAATGCAAGTTGAGGCCGAGCCATCATGGTTCGACCCTGTCCTGAGGTACCTCAAAGAAGGGTCACTTCGTTCGACCGGAGAGAAGCCAGAAGGCTAAAGCTGCAGGCCACCCATTATTGATTGATGACCAGCTCTACAAATGATCCTTCTCCATGCCATTGCTCAGGTGTCTTCGCCGTCTGAAGTAGATTATGCCCTCCGCAAGTACATGAGGGGATTTGCGGCAACCATCTGAAGCCGGTCCCTATGTCACAAGGTGCTGCGTCAAGGCTACTATTGGCCGACCATGCAGAAGGATGCAGACGACCTTGTCCGAACTTGCGACCCATGCCAGAGGCACTCAAGCATTCAGAGGCTCTCCTCCGCTAGCCTGGTCCCCATATCCTCCGCTTGGCCCTTTGCCAAGTGGGGGATGGACATCCTCGGCCCATTTCCGCTCCACGGGGCAGTGGAAATTTCTATTCGTCGCCATCGATTATTTCACTAAATGGGTCGAGGCGGAGGCAGTTGCACAAATAACCGAAGCATGGGCCAAGGATTTCGTATGGAGGTCATCATCTGCCGCTTCGGCCTCCCGCACACTATAATCACTAACAACGGCAGGCAATTCGACAATCCGAAGTTTTGCCAATTCTGTGAGGAACGCGGGATCCACCACCGCCTTACCTCGGTTGGGCACCCACAAGCCAACGGAGCGGCCGAAGTAACCAATCGACTTGCTTTAAGGGATCAAAGCTCGGCTCTCAGGGCCCGAGGCAGGTGGGCAGACGAGTTGCACCATGTCCTGTGGGCCTACCGCACCACCCCGAGAGTGCCCACAGGCGAAACCCCATTCCGGATGGCCTTCGGCACAGAGGCCGTTATCCCCGTGGAGATAAGTCTCCCTTCTCTATGGGTGGAAAGCTACTCGGAGGAAGCCATCGATGAGCAGCTCCGCACCAACCTCGACCTGATAGAGGAGATTAGAGAGAAAGCTCAGATCAGAGTGGCTGCCTATCAGCAAAGGGTGGCCCGCTACCACGCCTCTAGAGTCAAAGGGAAAGCTTTCTTACCTGCGACCTCGTTCTACGGAAAGCATCTGTCTCCAAACCGCTGGAGCAAGAAAAGCTGGCACCAAACTGGGAAGGCCCTTACCAAGTAGCTGAGATCGTCGGACCGGGGACCTACAAGCTGCAAGATCTAAGCGGGAGATTCATCCCTCGGACCTGGAATTCGGACAATCTCCGTAAGTACTACCAGTAGGGTACGCCCTCTACAGGCTCGCTCCCATATTTTTGTCGGCACAATGTTTTATAATTCATGACATAAATCACCACAAGTTATATCACCAAAAATCGTGAAAAGATACAGATGCTGCTTACTAATCCTCGGCACGACCGAGTTACCTGTTCAGGCAGGAAAATCTCCGAACCTCGGCAGGGCCGAGCCATAAATCTCCGAACCTCAGCTGGGACGAGCAACAAATCTCCGAACCTCGACTGGGCCGAGCAACTAATCTCCGAACCTCGGCTGGGCCGAGCAACAATCCTCGGAACCTCGGCTGGGCCGAGCGACCAATCTCCGAACCTCGGCTGGGTCGAGCCACTAATCTCCAAACCTCGGCTGGGCCAAGCAACAATCTCCGAACCTCGGCTGGGCCGAGCAACAAATCTCCGAACCTCGGCTGGGCCGAGCAATAAATCTCCGAATCTCGGCCGGGCCGAGCAATAATTCTCCGAACCTCGGCCGGGCCGAGCAACAATTCTCCGAACCTCGGCAGGGCCGAGCAACGAGTCTCCGAATCTCGCTTAGACCTAGCGATGAATTCTAGAAGCCCTGGCTAAAGCCAAAGTGCATAAAGCCCCGGTAAAAACTGAAGCATGCAAACCCCGATCAGAGCCGAAGGACTTCCGAATAGTCCCTAGAACTTTGGCCAGTTTGAAAAAAAAAAAATGCACGCTGTGCAAAACCACTGACAGACACAAGGTATGCGCCTTTAGGCTTTGCCAGGCCCTACACGGTCGCCCGTGGGCCCCAGACAAAAACCAGGGAATTCCCCCTGCTGCTAAATCCCCGGGCGATGCCCCTGTATCCTACCGCCCAAAATGCCTGCCTCAAACGAGGCCATGACTTAGCGCATAAACCCGCGGGACCACCCATATCCCCTATCGGTTCGAATAGAAACGGGCATTTTTCTTTTACGGATTGAATGGCAATATCATCAGAAGAACATAAATTGCCAAAAAAGACCTTTTTCTTTATTATGAGAAGAAGGTACAAAAAGAGAAGGAGAAAAGTACAGAAAGAAAGAAAGTGGCCCTCACAGGGGCCTAATGTCTCCCACCAGGTGCTGCCGGGTCTTCCAAACGCCGGGACAGCTCGGTGACTCGTTGGTAGAGGGACGCTATCTCCTCCTTCTGCTGGCCCACGATCCGGCGCAGGGCTTCAGCCTCCCTCACGAAAATGGTGAGGTACTCCTCGACTGCCTTCTCGAGCTGCTCATGGCTTGCGAAGGCTAACGCCAAGGACATACCATCAACTAGCACGGCGGTGCGGCCCCCCTGAGAGCCCCTATGACCGCCGTTGGACGATTGCCCCCCACCTTGAGAGGCCATATCGGAAGTTGTTTAGAGGCTAACCAAAAGGATGGTAAGCACTGGCATCCCGCTCATCCGTATTTGTACCCCTCATGCGGGTATCTCGATCCGTCGATCATAAATACCGACCCATGAGGGTTTGCCATGCGTCATCGCTCTGACGGGCGCCCACGGGACGCGAGGGGTCGTGCCCCTTCCCGAGGAAGATCGGTAAACGTCGATGAATTGCTCCGGAACTCCCCTCCTTCTCTAGAGACAAGGTTCCTCCCGATCTGTCGGGCCCTCTCGCAGTAAATGCCCTCGATACTCCTCCAAGCTGCCTTAAATCGGCCGCCCCTTGGAAAATGCGAAAAAGAAAGAGCGCCGGCGCCTGACGATGATTCACTCCCCTCGGGAGTAGCCAAATCATAAATGATGGGCGTACCCCTACGCCGCCCGTTCCGCCTTGACGCTCCTCACCGAGTCTCATAGGAACCAGGTATCGTGACTCGCAGTGGCGACTAAGTCATCTCTCCAAGCTCCATTCTCCAAACCTCGGCAGGGCCGAGCCATAAATCTCCGAACCTTGGCTGGGTCGGGCAACAGTTCTCCGAACCTTGGCAGGGCCGAGCTATAAATCTCCGAACCTCAGCAAGGTCGAGTAATAAATCTCTGAGGTTCGGCCAAAGTTAAGGAATATGTTCCACCGCCGAACAATCTCCAAACTTCCGTCTGAATTCGAGCAGCTTGCGAGCCCCGACTAGGTCAGATAGCGCGGGATCCTCGTCCAAGAACGAACGAGATATCCTTACACCTCATTTCATTGCCAACAACAACTCTTGGCGCAAAAGAGACAAAATTAAGAGAGAGAATAAAACTTTCTTTATTTCATTGCCATCGAAACCAATTACAACTGCCTGAGAGTCATTACAAGTGCATTGAAATGCATGAAATAAAAACAGATACAAAACTCGGGCAAACTGCTCCAAAGCAGCTCTGGGCAACTGTGATGCTCCGACGTCCAGGTCTGACAAATCAGACAAACCACGAACCGGTCAGCCCGAGCCGATAATGGGCGGACGACATGGCCCAACCGTTGCGACCAGCTTCGGTAAATAAAGATATCTCGGCGCCCCAACTGAGATATTAGAGAAATCGGAAAGGATGGATAGGATATTACCCCAAACTACCCAACCGAGGGGCCCTCCGACGAGTAGGAAGGAAGCTCGCAGACCCTGGCACCAGAGCGCTCCCCCAAATCGGGTGTGTACCGCTCCACCTTGCCCAAACTCAAAGGCAAGGTACCCGCGGGTGACACACCATCACCCCCTCCCCATGTGGCGAAAGATTCCTCGGGCGGGCAAGCCCAGGAATCCAAACCAGGGGAGGAGGAAAAATTCACGCAAGCCATGGGGAGCCCGCGTACACTTCCTTCCGTATGTCCCCAAGGGGAAACCATAAAGGACACACGGGAAGCGTATATGTGCGCTCTCCGTGCGATCTCTGCGGACCTCTTGTGCGCTCTCCATACGATCTCCGAAGCTCCTTTCTTGAGGGCAAGCCACCCCTCAGCAACTCCTTTGTCACCCCAGCTGTCCGGAGGATAGCGGCGACTTCCAGGAGACAAGCTTGGTTCTCCCACTCTAAATCTTGGAGAGACAGGCATCATGAGTATCTTCATGATTCACAGGAAAGAAAATTTTGGGATGGCCCAACATAGCCCTCCTTCCTTCTTTTTATAGGCATAGGCGAGCCGGGAACACCTATCAGAAAGCCCCGAGACTTAAAACGCCAAGCCTACACTACCACATGGCCTCCTGAAATGAAAAACAACACCCCCCAATGTGCGCCAGGCACGTCACCCGAACCATGACGCATGCCAAAAGATTGCTTCTGACCCCGGATCACGAGCCTTAAATGCATAAAACCGTCCGCCAACCTTGCGGATACTGGCAGATCTGGGAGATCGTCCTTTGAAAATGACATCCTACAATGGCAAATGAGCACTAACACCGCACGTCAAAGCAACCTATGTTGGAAAAGGTCGACACAATAAAGGCTCGTCGGAAATTGCCAGGTGACCTTTTGCTGGCCACAGGGCCGTACCACCTACTTCGGTGAAATGAGAATCGACCCGCCTTGGAAAAGACAAAACGCTGACAGGGGTAATAAATGGATGCAAAGGCCAAACCCACTCTCTGACAGGAAGAATAAAGGGGTGACAGCGAAGGTTCAACAAACCCCCCTCTCTCTTCGTCGAAGGCACGACCACGGTCTAGCTACTGGCAATGAAAATCCCCTCGGCCCTCGCCGAGTCATTTTTACCCCTCGGCCCTCGCCGAGCTACCTTTTCCCTCGGCCCTAGCCGAGCTACCTTTTCCCTCGGCCCTAGCCGAGTTACTTCATTCCTCGGACCTAGCCGAGCTATTTCGTCCCTCGGCCCTAGCCGAGTTACTTCATTCCTCAGACCTAGCCGAGCTATTTTGTCCCTCGGCCCTAGCCGAGTTACTTCATCCCTCGGCCCTAGCCGAGCTATTTCGTCCCTCGGCCCTAGTCGAGTTACTTCATTCCTCGGCCCTAGCCGAGCTATTTTGTCCCTCGGCCCTTGCCGAGCTACTCCGACCCTTGGTCCCAGCCGAGCTATTTCATTCTCCGGCCCTGGCCGAGTCATTGCGTCATTCGGCTTAAGCCGAGCTAAATCGTCTCTCAACCTCTCTCAACCTCCACCTTTTGTACCAAGCTACGCTGTCACTTGACTCTCTCGACAGGACTATCCCTATGCCTTGGCCTCGACCAGGATGTTTGTAACGACCCAGGCCCACGGGCCCGTTTCGTTACAAGAAAGCAAGACGGACAAGGTCCACATCAACTTGGGCCACCACAGCCCAAAAAGGGATCCAATTGGTGCCTTGTCCTTCTTGCTTAACCGGTTATAAACCACTCAACCAATTCCTAATTTTTCAATGTGGAACTATTAGGAGGGGCATCACAATCTACCCTCCTTATAGAAGCGACGTCCTCATCGCCAGAGGCAATTGATCACAACCACCAGGTAGGCAGGATTCTAGAGGTGGCCCCCACAGGTTCAAGAGGTGGCTCCCATCCCCCATGGATGTAGCACTTTGCCCTGTGTGGCACTTAGCTCCTGCATTTCTGACTGATGCGAGGCTCTGATACCATATTGTAACGACCCGGGCCCACGGGCCCGTTTCGTTACAAGAAAGCAAGACGGACAAGGTCCACACCAACTTGGGCCACCACAGCCCAAAAGGGATCCAATTGGTGCCTTGTCCTTCTTGCTTAACCGGTTATAAACCACTCAACCAATTCCTAATTTTTCAATGTGGAACTATTAGGAGGGGCATGACAATGTTCCTTCCAGAAAACGAACCAGGCGACACTCGTAGTCAGGACTAAAATTAAAGGCAAGAAAACTATGGCCAAGAAGGACAAATGAATGACAAGCAGCTGATCCATTTATCAGTCTTCAGTCAAACTACAAAATAAGAGAAAGAAAAAGTACATACGGACCCCCAAGGAGTCACGACTTGGGGTCAGACCCAGCACTTCCTGCGGTAGCATCAGCAGGGGCATCGCTTGGCCCCCCCTTCTCGAAGGTGTCACGACGGGATACCTCGGTAGCCGCATTGGCTCCCAAAATAGCTTCGAGGTCGACGTCAGATATTTCTTCATACTCGTCCTCCTCGACCCCGGGGTGTACGCTTCATAATGCTCGGCTTCTAGGCAAGACAGGTCCAGATCAGGATAAGCCTGGGTAACCTTAGCCCGCGCCTTATCTTCGCCAAGCTGAAATGCATCGGCGCAGGCCGCCCTGCGTTCGTCGGCAAATTCGGTAGATTTCTTGTACTCCTCCACTGCCGAAGAGGCCCGCACGTTGGCCTCGGTTAATTGCTTCTCCAATTTGGAGATCCTTCGGTGCCTCGAGGCTGCATCCTCTTCGAATGCCGCCAACCCCCTGAAACTCCTGGCTCGCCCTGTTCAACTGCAGACGAAAAGCCAAGTAAAGCGGAAGCCGAAAGACCAAGATGGGTAAGACATATGGTGCCCTACCTGCTCGTCCCGCCAGACTAGCTCGCCCTCCAATGCGTGGACCCTATTGAGAGCCCTAGACTTGGCCGATTGGGTTTGATGAAGGCTCTCTTCTAGCTCGTCCACCCGGGACTGAGCATCCCCGGTCTCTTGATGAGCGTAGCCGAGCTCGTCAGAAAGTCGAGTAGCTCGCTCATCCGACCACTTTAGCCGATCCTTTGTATCAGCGAGCTCTTTGTTTAGGCGGGTGAGGTGGTCCTGTTGCCGCCGGCACTTATGCTCTTCCTCCTCGAGCCTTTTGCTCCAGCTGACCCTATCTTCGGCATGGCTGGCTTTCAGCTGATCCCACCTCTTATCAAAGAACAGTTGCATGGATTTGACTTTGCTCTCGTGCTCCGCCCTGGCCTGAGCAAGCTCCAGACTAGCCTTCTCGGATTGCTCACGGAGGCTTTGGAGCTCGCTAATCTATATGGCGAGTTGAGAGGCTCTTTCCCTCTCAACTGCAAGAATCCTGTGAGCCTCCCGAGCTCCCTCTGGAGTTCACCAACCTGTATGGCGAGCTGAGGGGCTCTTTCCCTCTCAACTGCAAGGATTCTGCGAGCTTCCCCGAGCTCCCTCTGGAGGACCACCAGGGCTCGAGAGAGTTTGTCAATCGAACCCGCCCTCTCCTTGAAGTGATCGGCCTCGTAGCGGGCCCGAGCCCAAGCTCCAACAGCCAGATGCAAGCACCATTCCAGTGCCCTCATAATTAGGGCATTCTGCAAAAAAGGATTACACGCATAAAAGATATAGTCGAACTAACCGACTAAAGACCCAACTTTGGTGCGACAACCTACCCGAGACGCGTAGTCTATGGTGATCCTTATGAGAGCAAGATCGTCAATCTCGGAAAGAAGAAAAGCCTCACTCGGCACTCCGGTGCGACGGAAGGCTATCTCAATAAGGTCCTCCGAATGACCCCCTCCTGTTGATGAACTCTCCTCCCCTTGGAACGTGGACCGCATCAGAGCGGAGAACCTGGTGTTCACTTCCGGGTCGCGTGAGTGGAAGTCTGCACCCAGGGAGCCAGCCTGGACACCCGTGACCCATGAACTTCTCGATAGGCTAGCTTCCGCCACCAGGGCCCTCGCTTGAGAAGCTTCGGGCATTTTGACTCCGGCGAGGAGAGCCCCAACCGGAGCATCCCCTTCGCTCGCCGGCTCCCCTCCTTCTCCTTCTTCCTCTTCTTGCTTCTATCTCCTCAGAAATCCCCCTGCCCACAACAGACTCTTCAGGAACTTCGGCTCCCCCCGAAGCCTCCTGTGCCTCGACGGAAGGCCCTTCACCAGAAAGCCCCTGCGAATTTCGGTCGTTGGTTCGGCAGGTTCGGCCATCTCCTCGTCGCCTGCTGGCTCTTCTACCAGCGACCCAGGCCGAACCTCAGCAGCCGCAACCTCTTCCCCTGCCTCGATGGAAGTGGAGGTTGCTCCCACCTCCCCCTGTAACCTCGCCGAGCCACTGGCCTCCAATAAGGGAGGCCGAACCGCCTCGCCCACTGGGGCCCCCAAGCCAACCGGCGTTTTTCCTTCACCATCGTCAGACAAAACAACAACGGAAGGGGAGGAAATCTCAGCAGCCTCCTCCAAAACCCCCGCAGCTTCCCGGTCTTTGCCCCCAGACAGACCCTCCTCCGGCGCCAAAAGATCGTGTGCTGCCGGAACTTCGGTACTTTCGGCCCGCGGCGACGAGGAGTGCCGATCATCACCGTCTCCTCCGATCCTCCTAGAGCGGGAGCCAGAAGGGCGAGACCTCTTCTCGGACCGATGCTTGCTGCTGGAGCCAGATCTCCTGCGGTGCTTTCCGAGCTCCTCCCTCATCTGATCTGCGAGCGCCGATCTTTCGGCTGTGAGGGCAGTATGATTTGCCCGTTAGTTCGCACAGAAATCAAAGACGGAGCCACGCTAAACTATTGACCACGGAGTGATACACACCACAAGGATCAACGGGCTCAATCCAGCCATGAAGAGAGCATCCTCCGATAGGAGAACACTGGCTGGAAGTGCCCACTGCCGCGCAGCACGATCAGATCCCTTTTCTCCGACTTGGTTAACTCCGGGTGCGCTTCTGGATCCTTCACGTACTACCCCCATACCCAAAGGAAATCCGAACCAATATTCCCCTCGACTATGAAGAATCGCGACTTCCACTCCTTTATCGACGACGGGTTATCCGATATCATCTTGAAAGATCTTCGGGGGCCGATGTAAGGCCATTCTGAGGCCCTACCGAAAACCAGATTGAAACACACCCTGAATATCGAAAGGGTCGCAGTCACTCCGAGGCATTTGCACAACGAGATAAACTCGATGAGGTTGCGCCAACTGTTGGGAGCCACCATGGTGAAGCATATGTTGTAAAACTTCATCACCTCCCGCACCAACGGATGAAGAGGGAACCAGAGACATGCCCTCAAACTTTCCTCATAGCAGAACGCCCCATCCCCTAATCCGGATGTCACCCTATCTTCAGCCGTCAGAAGCAACAAGGCAACATCCTGGGGGATCTTGTACAGCCGGCGTATCTGTTCCAAATCTGCCAAGGTCACCTCCGAAGCCTGATCACTTGGGCTCACCATATCTTCAATCGCAGGAGATGCTGAGCAAGATTGCAGTAAAAATGGAAAGACGAAGTTCTCTAAGGAAAAGTGAAAAGGGCACTATGAATAGAGATTGCGCCGCCACGACTCCATTTTTCCAAGAGAAACCGCCTCAGGGTGAGGGAGAAGCGTCTCAACCTAGGCATCCGGAACTGCTACTACGGGCGCTGTGAAAATCAAGATTTCCCACATGGCGCTTCCCCAGCCGTTACCTTTGCCCCTAAGGAATGACGGATCCACCTCGAAAAAGCAAAGCGACCCCACCGCATTAATTAGGGCATCATTGCGTGGGCTGTCAACTAGATGTCCCCTCGTTCGCAGCGTGCCACCCAAGTCTATACTCCCTACGCCTGAACCTATGCTTCGAACAAGGGAGTGGGGGCATGTGTTGAGGGGTAAAATCATCATTGCATTGGTAACCGTGCGAAGGGGTCAAGACCAGCCCCGTCCCCCCGCCCGCTACGTTACGCCTATGAAGAACGAGCCAATTGATGTAGCCCGACTTCCCCGAGCTTCCCATAGCTCGGCTTCCCCGAGCTTCCATAGCCCGGCTTTCCCCGAGCTCCCCGAGCTTCCATAGCCCGGCTTTTCCCGAGCTTCCATAGCTCGGCCTCCCCGAGCTTCCCATAGCTCGGCCTCCCCTGAGCTTCTCATGGCTCGGCTTCCCTAAGCAATCCATGACTCGATACTCACCTCCGTGGAACCCGATGCGGGAGAGCCTAAGCCTATCGTAACAAAATCCCAAACAAAGAATCTTATTGAGGAGTGGTCCAGGATCTAGAATAACGGCCTAGGACCTACGCACTCATCAGATCTCAGGCCATCAAGGGGCCCTCCCAGCCATCAATCCTTTAACAAACAAGATACGGATCCCACCGGCTTCATAACAGCTTGATTCGAATCTCAACAACCTTCGAACCTTCCAGAAGGCGCTCAAGATCCAGGTGATTGCCTATAAATACAACATTCCCAAATTCTCTCAGGTATGCGCTGACAGCCCCCGGCTCACTCTCACTCTCACTCTCTCTCGCTGCTCGTTGGTGCTCCCCTGGAGCTCCCGATTGGCCACCCATGGAGGGACTTCCCAGAGAGATCCTCCTTCCCATTTTCTGTTGATCGCTGATCACCGCTGACTTGAGCGTTGGAGGATCTTCCGAGGAAGGCCACCCCCAACGCCTCTCGCGTGAGGACTTCTGTGCAGGTCCGTCCAGGAGGAAGCCCTGATCAGGAGACCGATCGCGCCTGAGTCGGAGGACAAATCCCGGCGGCAACAAACATATTCATAATTATAAAATGAAAATAAAATATAATATAAAAATAAATCTTTCTATCAAAAATTTTATAAGTTTACATTATTTGAAACTAAATTATATCTAAGAGATTTTTATTTTATTAACTATCCCATATAGGAGTATCCGTCAAAGCAATTAATATCCAACATAAAATATTTACGGCCCAACTGGACGAATAAGCCCGTAGCCCATGGCAGGCAATCTCTTGCCTCTCATTTGGCGGGCTCACAAAGCCTCTCTCTCCCCAATTTTTCGTGGCATTTGTCATTGTCTACTTCGAAACTTCTGCATGTTGTAGCCTAGTTGCGCCGTAGTCCACTCTAAGCAGTGACAGAAATTTATCCATTGCTTCGGGGACAAAGAGAGAGAGAGAGACGAAACACACTATTAGTTCATTAGAACAAAGCAGCAAGTCGGCACACGAGGCTCAAACTGCCTGCTAAACCACCCAGTACCAAACGAAAAGGAAACCAAACGGCAAGAACTTGACACATGCAAGAACTAAACCCTTCTACCGACTTCTAACCAGAACCAAACCACATCTCGTTAGACAACGACTTACGGCGAGGCATGCCGGTCTAAGGCCTAAACTTGGACTCGTCTAACATCGATCCCTTCACGGGCTGCACGCTCCTCTCCGGACCCGCCCACGGAGCTGAGCCCGCCCTTGCGGCCCATCTCCTGGTAGCCCTTCGTGCCCAGCTGAGCCCTCCTCGTCTACATCGATCCCTCCACGGCTGCGACCTAAAACCCATACGAACCCCAGAGTGCACACTTTAACCAAACCGTAAACGTTAAACGAAAAGAAAATAAGAATGTCATCAAATAATGGAGAAATTTTACAAACCTTCAGCCAGATGCTCTTGGGCCTCAAGGCTCTTACCGCCGGTACCACCAGGGACCACGGTCTCTCCTTGCCTCGCCTTGGCGTAGAGCTCAGTCCTTTCCTGCTGAGTTGCCATCCCTTGGCTCTTACCGGCCGCCGCTCGCAGCCTAAAAAGCAAGAAAAAGAAAGACGCCCGCGTTTCACCCCTTGCGTGCCACTAGCTCGAGTCGCCTTCCGGGGTTTATAGGGGTAAAGGGCGGTGGGAGTTGGAAGGAGATGGCGCCACGTTAAAAGGAAGACGCGGAGGAACGTGAGGTAGTGAGAAGCGTCATGGCGACACGTTTGGTGTTACATAAAGTAGAGACACGGGTCCACGCCTCCGTGTGGGACGGCAATGGATAAGTTTGGCTTCGTGACTTTCCGGAAGAACCCTTCGCAAACTCAGGCATATAATTAAAATAAAAAAATTGTTATAAAATATAACTGTAATAAATATTGTTAACATCAAATCATACTTTTCGATTGTCCACTAGTGTCCCACCGTCTTCTCTTGAAAAACAAGGAGATTTCGTTCTTGATAGGAATTTTGTAAAGAGTTAGGAACCAAAAATTACGATGAAAACCTTCAACGCTTAAGTTAGTATTTTAGGTAATAATTATGAGCTTAAAAAAAAACTCGAGAGACTTAGAAAAGTGCTATATGTGAACATGTGTTTGCTTAGTTTTAACTTTTTTGGCTTATTTGATTGAGGATCTTTTTTACCTATTTTATGGATATTTGTAAGTCTCGAGATGTAACCATCTATCAGAGAGTCCGATGTAAGGCTGGCAATGATGGGCTTTGCCTCCCTCGTGGCATGTCAGAGCTAGCAGGCCATGTTCCGTCAGGTATGGATGGCTACAGTTGGTTGGTGGGATAAGTCTCGTCAAACGTGGATGGTCGCAGTAAGATTGATGGTCGAGATCCCATCAGAAGTGGGTGGCCTCGTACTAGATAGGCCAGGTCCTGTCAAAAGTGGGTGGCCGCATGTTAGATGGGCCAGGTCCTATCAAAAGTGGGTGGCCTTGTGATAGGTGGGCCGTATGAGCTGTCCCTATGAAGGATTTTGTCAAGAAGGTCGACTAGAGGTGCAACCCAGGTGACCAAGTCGGGTCCGACTCGGGAAGCCGATTGAGGGTGCAACCTGGGTGGCAGAGTCGGGTCCGATCCGGGAGGCCGACTGGGGGCGTAGCCCGAATAGCCGAGTCGGGTCCGTCCTAGAAGGTTGACTGGGGCGCAGCCTGGGTGGCCGAGTCGGGTCCGTTTCGTGAGGTCGACTGGGGGCATAGCCCAAGTGGCCGAGTTGGGCCCTACCCGAGAGGCCGGCTGGGGCGCAGTCAGAAGGCTGCTAGGGGCACTTCGGAAGATTGATCGTCGTCGTTGACCGAGCGTGATCTCTTCAGCTCCATCAAATGGTTTATGCTGTTGGTTAGTCATCGCTTCATCAGGTGATCTCTACCATTGATTGAGTGTGGCTTCGTCATCCATATCGGATGCCCCCCGCTTCTGAGCTTGTACGGTCATGTGTCTCGCATTCGCCAAGTGAAAGGAGCATAGAGCCTTACTGTCGTCGAGCATTGTATTGACTGCGGAGATGGGCACATGCCCCTTGGGAGGTGGAGTCTTTTCATATTTAAGGATGGGTGTAGGGCGCAGTACCGCTGTCATCCAGCAAGTTGTCATTACGAAATCAAGGAGACTCCTTTCGGATGACGAAAAAGCGGGATGCCATTATTGAGATGTCATCATCAATATCCCATCATTAGCCGCATATCGCCCTCCCCGCGCACTGTTGGAGTGTTGCGCCTTGGGCAATGAGGGGTTGTGTGATGGTTGGGATGTCGACCGTGGGCATCCACATGGCTGTGCGATCGGGCAGAATGATTTGAAAGCCAGGTATAAAAGGTCTCATGCTTCTTTTATTGAGCGTTCTATGCTTCCAGAGCCTAAGTGTATGTCTCCCTTTCTGTTTTCTGATCCTGAGCTTTTCGGCATCCTTTTTCTTTCTAGATCAGTCCTCTTTGTCTACCTTCTTTCTCTTCCATGGGCCCTCGCCACAGTAGGAAGGGAAAGAAGCCTATAGTATACTCTTCTTCCTCCTCTTCCTTCTCTGAGGATGAGGTTCCCCTGGCCGAGCGGCTAGCAAAATATCCATCCATGAGCGCTCGACGACTGTAGTCCGTCCAGCACCCTCTTTGACCGCCATTCCTAGTTTGGCTGGTCCAGAGGAGATCGTCTCCATCATGTCCCTCGACGATATAAAAAACCTTAGGGTTAGATATAGGATCCCTGAAGACATTTGACTGTCTGCCCATAAGCCCAGCGATAGGGTGACTACCAGCCGAGCAGGGGAGTTGCCCTGTACGAGAAGTTCTTTAAGGCAGGCCTTCGTCTTCCTCTCTACCTCTTCATCCTCAGCCTCTTGAAGAGGTATGAGCTCGTCCCGACACAATTGGCTACGAACTTCTTTTGGACCATCTACGCCTTCATCGTCCTCTGCCATTTCCACGATCTTGTGGCTTGGGTTTCTTTGTTCCGGGCCATGTATAACCTCCGCCACCACAATAAGACCGGGTAGTGGATCTTCACCCCCAGACCCAACAGAATCATCAAACTCGACCTTTCCTCCTCTATTAAGGGATGAACATCCTGTTTCTTTTATGCCTATATCAAGGGAGTGAGAGTGAGCTCGGGGAGTCCAAATTTGGGTCCAAACAAGAACTTGGCAATAGAGCAAAGGGATTTGAAGGTTTTTGATCAGCTGATGTCCTCCTAGGTCCCTCCCTACAGGGAGCTCTTATCGGAGGAGAACTTTTGGGAAGTCGGTGTAGCGCTGACCCTCGGTGAGCACGGAGCTCTCTCTCTCTCTCTCTCTCTCTCTCTCTCTCTCTTTTCTTTTTTTTTTTTTGTCTCTAATTCTTTGTCGTGTACAGAACTGAAGCTTTCTATTGAACATCTGAGGGGGGCTGCCAAAAAGAGGAGAGAGATAGCCAGCAACACAGGGAGGCCGGAGCCGAAGAGGCCTCGTCCGAGTTCTTTGATACCGCCCCCACGCCAACATCAGGGGCCCCATGGGGGCCCTGAGGGAGGAGGCCCTGACTGAGGTGGTTCCGATGATGAAGCCGAGGGGCGAGGAGGCCCTAGCGGAGGTGGGGCCGAGGAGAGAGGAGGCCCCAGCTGAGACTGGGCCGGGGGGAGAGGAGGCCGCTCCATGGGCCAAGGATGATGAAACGGTGGCATCAGCCGAGCCTACACCCAATGTGGCAGGGACCCCAGAGTTGGCAACAGCGGCTCCTGTAGCAGATGGGCCCACTGCCCTCGTACTCTTGAGCACCTATCTCATCGTTGCAAAGTGCTTCCTGCTGTCTATGAATTCTAAAAGGGGCTAAGTCCCTATTTTGTCCTAACCTCTGGACCCCGATGAAGCCAAGTGCTTCCTACTATCTCCCCAACTTTCAGTTGGGTCAAGGCACTTACAGCTCTCTCTGGGACCCTCTGCTCGGGTCTCGGTACTTGTAGTTCGATGTCAACAGGGATCCAGTACTCTCAGTGGATTCTCTTTAGATCCGTCAGAGTCATTGTCGATGCTACATAAGTTGGGTACTCCATATCTTTGGAATGAGCAGAAGAGGTGCTGGCCATGCCCTTCTCCAACCAGGAATGCTTGATCTTAGGAGGAGGAAAAGGTCAAAGATTTGAAAAGACAGAACAAAAGGAAGCGCCGGTCTCCTTTTCATACCACCACATGAAACGACATGAAATATTATTAGCGGAAAACCCTAGGAGTCATGATCGTTCGTTTCAAGTGCTACGATCTCTAGTTTTGCTGTGTTGCCCCAACGGCTGCCCCTAATCAAATTAGAAGAGCCCACCTAATTCGGTAGCCTAGGCAATCATAACGTCGACGTCTCTTTGAATTCTGCCCCACTAGTGGAGTAGGTAGCCAGTACTTTACTCCCTTAGCTCGAAAGTAAACTTCAGACTAGGAAGTGGGGGGACAAGTGATCTGAAAGAAAATAGTTTTTGCATATAGTGGCCAGTGTGGACAGTTAGTAGGGCCCACCTTCGACCTATGGCTGACTGACCTATGCGGGGGTCGAACGGGGCGTTGCCAAACTACACCCTTAGCCCTTGCCCGAGACTCGCCATGCCGAGCCTTGGCACCCTAACCCTCAGTCCTTAACCAAACCTTGGCTAGCCAACCCTCAGCGGATCGACCCTCGGTCCTCAACCGAACCTTGGCTGGCCGACCCTCAGTGGATCAACCCTTGGTCCTCAACCGAACCTCAGTTAGCCTACCCTCGACTGACCGACCCTTGGTCCTCGATCCTCGATATACCGAATCTCTGCGGATGAGGATTGACCAACCGACCCTCCCTCATGCCAATCTTCGGCCCTTGTCGAACATCTCTGAAGCCGAATCACCGAGATCGCAAAAATCTCGACACGATCCCCCTCAAATAAAAATGGAAGCCAGATATGATATCCTCCTGATCAACGGGATTCAAAATCTTCCCTCCCCCGACGATAAGATACACGTTGAAATTAGCCTTATCCTCTTCTACATTCCTCAACTGCGCCTCAAAAATCAGTAACGACTTACCTTACCCGCTACATTCAAATACCATGTCCCGAAAGCCCTCAGGGATGCCTCTCTCAGATTCCAAAACCCATATGCACATATCGATCACCATTCTTCTGGCATTGCCTTCTCTCCTTTCGAACATTCTCAATAATTTTGTGCTAAAGGTCCCATTCACTTGGGCGTCGGAGGGTCTTCGCAGGAATCATCACCACAATCCTTACAAAAGATGCTATCTTGCAAGTTCACGAAGACGGAAGGATGCCATCCAGATCCACACCTGCACTGCCCCCTACCCCAGGCCAAAAAATGAGAACCCACGGCAACAAACTTAAGTAATAATTTAGCCATAAAGAGATTAACATGAATACATGACCTAATTTTAACTCATGTAATTTGAAATCAAATTTTACTTCATCTAATCAGTATAACCTATATAACTCATATAGTACTTATTTGATCATAAAATAATTATATATGCATTCAATATAATTTAAATTGTATAAAATATATTTTCATTCGTTGGATCTTCCATGATGATAAAATAATGATGTTAACAATAAAAAAATAAATAATTAAATTAATTTGAATAAGTTAAATAGGTTTAATATTATGATTTGCAAGTTATGTTGCATAAATTGATATATTTAATAATTAAATAAATTATAATCAATTTTAAGTTAATAAATCAAAAAATATTATTTATTTGTTAATCGATGAATTAATCTACTTATCATCGAATTCATTTATGTTTAATTCAAATTCACTGGGTCAATGTTAGATTAGAATCGTGCTCACTGGTCGCGATTCCAATTGCCAAACCCACTTTCATCTCGTTGTGCAGGGAGACCGGAACTTACCGCTTTGACGGAAACTTTTGGACGTATAATGACACAAGTCACCATTAAGCCACCACCTTTGTCACAGCGCTCGTTATCGCCAGGAAAATGAAATTAGGAGAGAGAAAAAGAAACTTCCGAGCTCTTTCGTTCGAGAGCGGCAAAACCGACGCTCAGTTTCTTTTGAGAAAAAGTCTTTATATCCTATTTTGATGCAGAATATATAGTCTGCGTGATGATTTATTCATGCACGAATCCATACGTTAATTATAAAAATTTAGGAGCAAATCTCTTGATGCAGACTCATGCAGGAATAAATCATCATGTTCAATGTAAATTATTGAAGGCAATGTGCAAAGGCTTTTTTTTTCCATCCGAACTCTTTTGGCCCGTACCCACAGCAGGTGGCGTTGCCGCGTGTTCGTACGGTAAAGTCATTGGAGTCAGCCTGCCGTATTCCTCTCTGCCCTTTTGAGGTTGGGTCATCGTCCACGAGAAAGCAAAGAACGGACCAGACCTGGTCTCCAAGACCAGCAGAAGATTTATCCAGGGCCAAGATGCCAAGGCTGCAGCCAATTTCGTGACAGAGATCGCGCTCTAATCCGGCGGGTTCACACCCTCTCTCTTCGTGGAGGAAGGTTCTGCGTGCGAATGGACCTCCCGGCGGAATCCCCCTGTACGAGCCGTGTCTCCACCGTCCCAAAAGAAGAAATCGAGCTGACAAATTGCGTGTGAACACGGATGCGCGTACATGCAAAAGTGATCGCAGGCCAAAGGTCAAAGCGTTATTTTAATACATACGGGGTTTCTATCAACCAATTAATTATCTACTGATAATTTGCCCATGGAGGCATGTATTATTATTATTTTTTAGAAATCTCTCACCATGACTCTGAAACTCCAATGCTTCTTCACCCACGCTAACTTAGAGTTAAAGCGGTGACAGCTCTCCAAACAACTACACTTTAACCGAAAAAAAAAAAAAACTATGACTTGGTATATAATTATAGAAATAAGGCAAAAATATACTTTTAATCCTCAAACTTTTGCTCAAAATTTATTTTTATTTCTTAAATTTTTAGTTATCATAGTTTAATTCTTCATGTTTTAAAATATTACATTTTTAATATTTTATTATACAAGATTAGTTGAAACTGATGAAGAAATTATTGATATGCCACTTTGCTAATCAATTCATATATTTGTATTAAAACGATGCATCCTACTTCGTTAGTTTTAATCAACAGTATCAAGAATATAATATTTTTAAAATATATATAAAAAATTAAATTATAATAATTAAAAAAATTAAAATAAATATTAGATAAAAAAAAATGAAAGATCAAAAGTATAATTTGGCTTAAAATGAAATATATCAAGAGTGAAAGCCAGTTCCGGTAGGGCATGATGGCTTGGCTTCAAGCGGCAAACATCAAAGCGTGTTGGTTGAAGGTGGAGCAGTTTAATACAATTCACAGTGCGGTTCAATTGTGATTATTATAATTTAATGCGATACAATCGCTTGTGGGAGCGGAGGCTGGGCTCAGAAACGTAGAATCGTTGTAACAATGAGCACACCTTGATTGATTTGATAAATGAATCCTGCGGTAGATCAGATCGATTCGGCATTGCCACGCGGACTGCAGAGAGACAACCCTCTCTGCGCTTCCAACGGTTACCTTCGCCACCCGTCTCTCCAACGTTCGTCTCCAAAACAAAACTCTTCTTTAAATTTCCTCGCATCCTGGTCTAACGGCCGTCCTCGTTGATGATGACTCTTTTAGACTCAAACGTCGGACGACCCTTGTTTTGAACAAATCATCTCATCCCATTAAAACACAGAACAGCAAGGTTAGGAATCCACAGCTTGACGCCTAACCTAAAATGTTGTCATCGCTCGTACAATCTTATTCGTGTCATCCTCTCTCTCTCTCTCCCCCGGACCCGCCCTTTATTTCCCTGTTTCGCGTTTAGAAACAACGACTTCACCACCCTTCAGATCGAAGGACCGTGTCAGACGCCTGTAGAAGCAAAGGCGGGGACCGCACTCTTATAAAACACGCGATTAACAGGGCGTTTGACCAATCCAGACGCCAGCATGCGCCCCATTGAAATGTCCCTTCATTTACCATCTTTATCTAAGACTAGCGATAAATGACAAACCACAGCTGAAGCGTTTGACGTTATCTCGACCAGGTGATTGGAATCCCTCTTCGTAAAGGAGAGTTCATGAGGGACATTGTAACTCCGACGGTGGAGCTATAAAATTACCTCGAACAAGCTAAGAGGGCAAGGAAAACGATTCGATATTTGGGAACGATGACTTGCTCCGTGAGGATTATTCCGAGCTCTCCGGTGTTCTCGCCCTCTCTGATCTCAATTTCTTGCAAGAGCTCCCCCGAAAACCTGACCCTAACCCTAGCTCAGCACCAGCTCCAAGCCGCCGACGGCTCTCCGTCGGCGTCGCCGACGCCGTGCTCCACCTCGCCGTTCTGGTCCCGGTTCCAGAGAGGAGCGGCCGGGCTCAGGGCGTTTGGGTCCCCTTCTCCGCCATCTACTTCATCGAGTCCGGGTTTGAATTCGGCCGGGACCGCTTCGCTGCTGAAGAGGAAGAGGCCGGCGCGGATCGATATACCGCTGGCGGAGGCCGTGACCTTCGCGGAGTCGGCGGGCTCGGACGGCCGGAGGGAGGTGGAGGCGGAGAGCGCCCGGTGCTCGGTGTACTGCAAGAAGGGGAGGAAGAGGTCGCAGATGGAGGATCGACACAAAGCTGAGCTTGATCTCCGCGGAGATCCCCAACTGGTAGGCAATTTTTCAAGGACTCTCTCTCTCACTCACTCATTTTATTGCCTTTTTGTCATATCGACGTTATACTTTGGGAGTTTATGTGGATGAAAGTTCGATTTTCTTCGGTTTAAGCATATATTTCCTCTGTTTTTATAAAATTACTAGCTATCTTTTGAATGCAAGGGGTGAGAAAATTGGAAGTTTTCAAATGTTCCGAACTTTTGAATGAATCAAACGGAGAAGGTGTCTTCTGCTGGAATACATTTCTCCTGTTTTAGAAGATTGCAATCTATTATCTTTGTAAGAAGAGAGAAAAATGGCACTTTTCTAATATTTGAACTTTCTGGACGGATTGAAGGCGGGAAAATCTCACTCTTAGTATACATTTCTCCTGTTTTAGGAAAGTTAGAATCTGTCATCTGAGTAGAGAGGGAAAAAAATTGGACTTTTTCAAATGTTGGTAATCCCCGTCTTGAACTTAGAAGCCGCAGTTAATTGATAAATCTATCTATTTATTTGTTGAACAGGCGTTCTTTGGAATTTTTGATGGGCATGGTGGTAAGGGAGCTGCTGAATTTGCTTCGGAGAAGTTGGGCGAGCATGTAGTAGAGGAGGTGATGATGAGCAGGGGGGACAGCTGTAGCGAGATAGAAGAAGCAGTCAAGATTGGGTATCTGAAGACAGATGCTGAGTTTCTGAAACAGGATGTGGGAGGAGGGACTTGCTGTGTTACGGCTTTGGTTAGAAAGGGAGACCTTGTTGTTTCCAATGCCGGGGACTGCCGTGCTGTTTTGAGCAGAGCTGGGACGGCAGAGGCTCTGACATCTGATCACAGACCTTCACGGAAAGACGAAAGGGAGCGAATTGAGAACCTCGTAAGTCAACTTTACATTAGCTATTATTATTATTATTATTATTATTTAAGCTTCTCTCTCTCTCTTTCTGCATCTAGATACTGCATCCTAATCGTAAGGGTTAATGCTGGTATCCAGTTGTCTGCAACTGGTCAGATGTAGGCAACTGAGTTGCATGCTAAAAGCTTTTAAGAGCTGTTTGGCAACCTGCATTTTTAGATGATTACATTTGTAGATGCAGTTGCAATTAGAATGCTGCATTTGTGTTTGCAAGTGTTTGCCTTCATCTAAAGACTGCATTCATAACTTTTGTATTTGGTTGCTGAATATGGAGAGAGTATGATACCCTGCTAGATATTATTATGTAGTTGGGAAAAGGCTTAGATGAGTTGAGTTGAGTATAATATAATGTGATGTAATATAGTCATAAAATATAATACAACGGTATCTTATAATATTATGCTATACCATAAAATAAAGTAAACTATAATATAACTTAACATAAGGTAATGCAAGAAAATACAAACATAAGATAAAATATGCTATAACATAATGTTGTATGATCTTATATTGTATGTTATATTATTATGTAACATAAATATACCATAATAGAATATTGTAATAATAATATAATGTCATAATAAGATATAATAATGTTAGTGGAGATAATTTTATCAGGTCAGTTACAGGTGATCCGGCCCTTTCCATATCAAACAATCACCTGCAGGAACTGCAGGTGTAGTTTTCAATGCAGTCAACCCCTTATTCCTTGTATCAATCCATACTATGTTATTTCCGGGTTTGCAATCTACTGATTGATCATAAAAATTAGTGGCCTCTGTACAATTTTTTTGGGCCTCCGTGGTTTTGTAATGACTGCTTCTTTGTTTCATTTCAAATGAACTTTGACAATCCTGGTTGATGGCTTTGGAGATGTATTCAGGATTCAAAGAGCTGATATTAACTAGTTTCACCGAGTGAAAAAGTATTATTGAGTTCTAGGATTCTGTAGAAAAGACATGCTCTGGTTCTTCAATGGTTTCTCTTGATTCGTTTTTTTTAAATATATATATATATAATGTTTGTTTCTGTTGTTTGGTCTTGGTGCTTGTATTATTATTGTCCTTCTTTAAATCATGAATTTCATGGCTTAGTAAATAGGCGCTAGGAGTCTGGGAGGTTGGGTTTCATTATCTTTTTATACCATAAGTTTGAACAATTAACATTTATTAATTTTGTTTAAATAAATTCTCTTTTTATTGAATCTTAAGTAAGGGGTAAGTAAATTGCAGCTGCAAGGGTTGGCTATGTGACTTTCTCTGTTACCCTATGTTGGTTAAGTAATTATTTCTTGTGTCAGATATTGACTTACAACCATGAGTTTGATGCTGTGCAGGGAGGCTTTGTGAATTACTGCCGAGGAATCTGGAGGTTGCAAGGCTGCCTAGCTGTATCAAGGGGAATTGGAGATTCGCATCTTAAACCATGGGTTATACCGGAGCCAGAAACTAAAATCATTAAGATAGAACCCGGATGCGAATTCTTAATTCTGGCCTCGGATGGCCTATGGGATAAGGTACCATTTTGCTGTCAACAAATTTCGAATGGCTATTTGTTTATCTTTTCATGTAGCTTTTGTTGGATCAAAAGCATGATGTAAATGTCCTTGTTCTCTATACTTCCAGGTTGGCAATCAAGAGGCAGTAGATATAGCTCGGCCCTTGTGCATGATGCTGAGAAGCCATCACTGCTCTCTGCCTGCAAAAAGCTTGCTGATCTATCTACTGCTAGAGGCTCGATGGATGATACCAGTGTTATGATAATACAGTTGCGGCATTTTGTCTAAACCTTTAGCATTTTGAGCTAGGCATGGGCACCTTGGCCATTGTGATGAAGCTGTGCATTCCCAGGAGCGGATACTGCTAGGCTTGATGGATGATGGCAGTGTTATGATAATACATTTGAGGCATTTTGTTGAAATCTATAGCATTTGGAATTAGGCATGGACCCCTTGGACATTGCGATGAAGGCTGCATTCCCTGGAGCAGATGATAGATTAGAAGCAAAAGAAACCAGATTTTTTAATGATCTCACAGGCTTATTCTACTTTGTACATCATTTTGTACAGATTCATTTATACAGAGTTTTCTAATTCTACTTTTAAATTGGATGAATTTAATAAAAAAAAGCTAATTCTACTTTTAAATTGGATGAAGTGGTCTGCTTGAAAATCTGAAATTTCCTCTTGCTGTCTGTTTTATATCACCATTAAATTCCGGGTAAAATCCTGATGTCAATTCCTTTGTATATATATGCAAATCAAAATATTTGAGCAATAACTAGGAACAATGTTTCCTTTGAAAGAAAAGCTATATCATTGCTTTGTCTCTGGAACCAATCTAGGAAACTTGTAACCATGTAATCCGTTTTAGTTCTCTCTCTTGGATCCTAGGTTTGTCTTGTTTCCATTCTAGCGCCTTTTAGGCCTTTCAGTCTACCCTTCTGCTCAAATAATAATAATAATAACAATTCTAAAATCACTACATTTAATCATGAGGACTTGGAGTTGGAATGCCTTTTTTTTTGTGTGCGCAAATGTTAGTTAATTTTTGGTGATGTTATTTTTGAAATAGTTCTCTGAAAAGAATCAAAAATTAATTTAGTAGTGGTTGCAAGTGTCTGTGTAGTCTCAATTCATGAGTTCTAGATGCAAGGAGAGAAGCAAATATTGGCTTACTTCGGTTAGCACCCTATCTTTCCAAGAGAGAGGTCTCGAGTTGGAGTTGAATTAGGCATGGGCACTGGGCCGTGCCGTTCCAGGCACGGCCAAGCCCATCGTGCCAGAAAAATTACCGTGTGTGCCGTGCCTGGCACGGCCCACTAAAAAAAATTAAATTCGGCACGGTCCGTGACCCATCAAGAAATGGGCCACGGGCCATGCCTGGAACGGCCCAGAAGGGCCGTTGCTGGGCCGTGCCAAAACGGCCCGTTTTGTGGGCCGTGCCATGGCCGGCCCAGAGGGCCGGCTGGGCCGTGCCATGGCACGGCCCAGAAGGGCCGTTTTGGCATGGCCCAGCAACAGCTTTGCTGGGCCATTTTATAGGCCGTGCCATGGCACGGCTGGTGCCAGGAGCACACTGTGCACCTAGGCACCAGCCAGCTGATTCAAGCCATGATCTGATCGGCGATGATGGATCCGACGATTGCGATCAATCTGATCAGAGATGATCCGACGGTTGCGATCGATCCATGTCATAATCCTGATCGGCGATGATCGATCCGACGGTTGCGATCCATCCGATCGGCGATGATCCATGGTTGCGATCGATCCAAGTCATGATCCCGATCGGCGATGATCGATCGGACCGTTGCGATCAATTCGATCGGAGACGATCCAACGGTTGCGATCGATCCAAGCCATGATCCCGATCAGGGATGATCGATCCGACAATTGTGATCCATCCGATCGCGATGATCCGATGATTGCGATCGATACAAGCCATGATCCCGATCGACGATAATCGATTGGATCGTTGCGATCAATCCGATCGAGATGATCCGACGGTTGCGATCGATCCAAGCCATATCCCGATCGGGGATGATCGATCCGATGGTTGCAATCCATCCAATCGGAGACAATCCGACGGTTTGATCGATCCAAGCCATGATTCCGATCGGCGATGATCAATCTAACAGTTGCGATCCATCCGATCGGAGACAATCCGATGGTTGCGATCGATACAAGCCATGATCCCGATCGACAATGATCGATCGGACTGTTGCGATCAATCCGATCGGAGACGATCGATGTCTGCGATCGATCCAAGCCATGATCATGATCGGCGATGATCAATCCAACGGTTGCGATCCATCTGATCGAAGATGATCCAACGTCTGCGATCGATCCAAGCCATGATCCCGATCGGCGATGATCAATCCGACGGTTGCGATCTATCCGATCGAGATGATTTGACGTCTGGATCGATCCAAGCCAAGATCCCGGTCGACGATGATCAATCCGACGGTTGCGATCAATCCGATCGAGACGATCCGATGGTTGCGATCGATCCAAGCCATGATCCCGATCGGTGATGATCAATCCAATAGTTGCGATCCATCCGATCGGAGACGATCCATGGTTTTGACCGATCCAAGCCATGATCCCGATCGACAATGATCGATCGGACTGTTGCGATCCATCTGATTCGAGATGATCCGATGTCTGCGATCGATCCAAGCCATGATCCCAATTAGGGATGATCGATCCGACGGTTCCGATCGATCCGATCCGCAACGGTTGCGATCGATCCATGCCATGATCCTGATCGGTGATGATCGATCCGACGGTTGCGATCCATTCGATCAGCGACGATCCGACGGTTGCGATCGATCCAAGCCATGATCCGATCGGCGATGATCGATCTGATCAGAGACGATCCGACGGTTGCGATCGATCCATGCCATGATCCTGATATGCTATTATCGATCGAACGGTTGCGATATATCCAATCGGAGACGATTTGATGATTGCGATCAATCCAAGCTATGATCCCGATCGGCGATGATCGATCGGACCATTGTGATCAATCCGATCGGAGACGATCTGACGTCTTCGATCGATCCAAGCCATAATCCAATCGGAGACGATCTGATGATTGCGATCAATCCAAGCTATGATCCCGATCGGCGATGATCGATTGGACCATTGTGATCAATCCGATCGAAGACGATCCGACGTCTTCGATCGATCCAAGCCATAATCCCGATGGTTGTGATTGATCCAAGCCATGATCCGATCGGCGATGATCGATCCGATGGTTGCGATCAATCCAAGCCATGATCCCGATTGGTGATGATCGATCGAACCATTGCGATCGATCCGATCGGAGATGATCCGACGGTTGCGATCGATTCAAGCCATGATCCCGATCGGGGATGATCAATCCAACGGTTGCGATCTATCCATCGAAGACGATCCGACAGTTGCGATCGATCCAAGCTATGATCTCGATCGGCGATGATCGATCCGACGGTTGTGATCCATCCGATTGGCGATGATCCGACGGTTGCGATCTTTCTATTTTTTTCTTCTTACTTATTGTATTATGTTCTAGAGGTCAGACCTAGCCCCCTCCCTTCTGTACCATTTTAATTTTAAATTAATAAACTGGTAGGGGTCTGTGCCAAACCCCCACCATTATGGTGGCTTTATATTAATAAAATTTTTTTATTCCTAATAATTTTTTAATTTATCAAAAAAATTATATTTTTTATAAATTTTTTTATTTGAGCTGTGCATGGGCCAGGCCCCAGGTGGACCGTGCCAGGCACGGCCCACCTGGGCTGGCACGGCTTAGGCCCACCTGGGCCGTGCCGGCACGGCACGATGGGCCGCTCAGGCCTGTCATGGGCCGTGCCGTGCTGGGCCAACAGAAAAAATTTTCTGAGCCCGGCACGGTCCAGTACTGTAGCAGTGCCGGGCCGTGCCTGGCACGGCCCATCAGGGCCTGGGCCATGCCGTGCCATGGGCGGCACGGCCCAGTGCCCACCTCTAAGTTGAATGATCATGCTCTTATTGTATTGCTTCCCAAATAAGGAAGAGTATCATAGAAGGCGTTAACATAATTGCATGGTACAATGGTTTGGTCAGCAATATGCTTTTTCCCCTAATTTTTCTGAAGGGGTTGGTTGAGTGTAACTTCAAAACACAGGTTTCTTATCGTGTGGATAAATGAGTGAGAGTTAAAGAGAAAATAATCTTGTTATCTCTTGAAAAAAAGCCTTTATTTTGAGCCAGACAAGGTAACAGTGAAGCAAGGTTACACGCCTCCTCTTATGTATTAGAAACCAGTCCTTATGCCTGTTACCTCTATTATTTTTCATTGTGACTTTTCAGATAAACCAGTAACATATGTCTATCAAAATTAATATAATATCTTTTATACTTTCAAAACTACTTTATATATTGATCGTATATTATTTCTTTATAATTGATGTCCAAATTTTCATGAAATTTATCCATAAAAAAATGAAGAAGAAAAAAAAGAAAAAGAAGCCATATATACCTTAGTGTATGATTAGCGAGCTTTTTTAAAGCAAAAATTTCACATTCTCAGCATAAATCTTATGCTAGGAATATGGTAACTATCATATACCCAATAAGATGTCATTTTATAACTATGCAAGACATTCATCATGATACTAAAATAATTAACCTAAATAATTTAATATAAGTAACTCAAATTTGAATTTAAAGATTAATATGTCCAATAAAAGTCTTCAAAAATCTTTTTGCAAATCCAATATTAGCTATTTCTGATATTAATTAAAAAAAACATAATCAAATAGCAAATCCTTATCAATGATCATCTTTTAGCCCTCCTAGTTAATCACACTCTCAATGCTCAATATCAATCGAATGCTAATGCGTGATCTTTAATTGATAGGGTATTTGTCTAATGTTTGACTCATAATTTATAAAGTATTTGTTCATAATACAACTCCTAATTGGTATGGTATTTGATGTGGTGATCCAGCATCGTTAGAGTTAATGGTGAAGGAAACTGATGGAGCCCCGCCTCAGTCCCGCGAGACAACTTCGGCCTCCGAGGTCCCTTCGGCCTCCGAGGTCCCCTCGGACCCGGCATCCCCTCGGCCTCATATCCAGCATCCCCTCGGCCTCGAACTCGGACCCAGAGTCTCCTCAGCCTCGAACCCGATGTCCCCTCGGCCTCGAACCCAGCACCCCTCGGCCTTGGACTCGGACCTAGAGTCTCCTTGGCCTCGGCGTTGAACCTGGCGTCCCCTCGGCCTTGGACCCGGCGTCCCCTTGGCCTCGGCCTCGAACCTGGCATCCCCTCGGCCTCGGACCACAAGTCCTGTTATCTCGAGCGCCTAACACCCACGTGGCCCGTCAACCGCCTGCAGGCCACGTGGTCCACCACTCAACTGTAGCCGCACATGGCCACAACCTGTAATGGCGCAGGACTGACACGGCTAGGCCTGCCTACCACATGTGGCGCCGTGCCTAGCAGGCGGCTAGCGGGGCAAGACACCTCTGACATGCTCAGTCTCGGTTACGATCTGTCGTTTTTATCCTTGCCCTCCGCCCGCTACCGGACAAAGGCACCTCGAAATCAACCACCTTCTGGAAAGCATGTAAAGGGACTCTCGGACAGGTATAAAATGCCCACACTCACAACGAGGAAGGGATCCTGAACTCAAGTTCTTTAGCTCTTTCTGCTAGTTTACTCTTGTATGTTCCCAAGTTGCTGACTTGAGCATCGAAGGGTCCCCATCGGAGCAACCGGTCTCCGGGGACTTTCTTGTAGGAATCTTCAAGGAAGAGAAGAAGGATCTCTGTTCCTCGACGTTCAAGGACGGTGACTTGGCGTCAACAGATTGGCGCACCAGGTAGGAGGGGAGAGATAAAGAAGAGCTTCGAACCAGTCACCGACGACTCCTTCTCTTTTCCTGAGTTTTCAAGAAAATGGTGATGACTCGTGCACAGGAGATCTTCGCCAGCTGCGCTGGGGGGCAGCACCTGGGAGCTGACCCACCGGCGGCCAACCTCCTTGCTCCCCAGGCCGGCATCCCTGCACCACTATCGCCGCCACCGCAGCCGCATCAAGAAGACACATCACTGCCCTCACCATGCAAGTTCAGTTGCTGGTGGCGGCAGTCCAAGTTTTGCAGCAGCAGCTAGGGTCACCCTCGTCAATCCTAGGGGTGGTCCAGCCCAGTCAGCGCTCTTCTCGGGGGAGGTCTCTCGTCCGAGAAGCCCGTCACCGCCGCGCTTTGCCCAGACCTCACCGTCGGGAGGCTTCTAAGAGGCCCGGTCACCCTCCCTCTATGACAGCGCCTCACCCAAGTGGAGGCACGGAAGAGAGGCGGAGCGCACCCACCTTCATCGCCGCCATTCCTCCCCCTCCTCGGAATCCTCGAGGGAGGGGTCTTTCGATGGCCGGATAGCTCGCCGAGCCGAGCGCCAGCTCGATGAGTACAACCAGCGGTTGGAGGAGCTCAGCCGCTGAGTCACCAACCTGCCAGAAGTGGACTACGATAGCCGCCCACTGCTGTCCCGCCGCATCATGAAGGAACCAATCTCAACCCGGTTTCGTCTTTCCCAACTGGACCCGTACGATGGGACCACTGATCCCCTCGACCATCTAGAGAGTTACAAGGTCCTCATGCAGGTCCAGGGGGCAACCGATTCTCTTCTCTGCATCACCTTCCCTGCCACCCTGAGGAAGGCTGCCCGAGCCTGGTACTTCCGCCTGCCGCCGTGGAGCATCAACTCCTTCTGCCAGCTGGAGATGGACTTCTTGGCCCATTTTGACACCTGCCGAAAGATACCCAGAGTGGCGAATAGCCTGTTTTCCGTCCAGCATAAGGGTGGTGAGTCCCTGCGAGACTACGTTGCTCGATTCAAAGAAGCTGCCCTCGAGGTCTACAACCTCGAGGATTCAGTGGCCACCTTGGCCTTGAAGCGAGGGCTCCGTCCCTCCCGTTTTGCATACTTGCTCGACAAGAAGCCACCCAGCTCCTATGCCGAACTCCTGAGCCAGGAACAAAAGTACATCCACACCGATGAGGCTGACTCCTCTCGGCGCGAGGCCAACGGTAGCTCCACCAAGAAGCAGACTCGTCCCGAGCCTGTTAAGGCACGTCCCAGGAGGCCCGAGCCTCCCCGCCGATCAAACAACCATCCCCGAGCTCTCGCACTGAGGGATGGTCCATTCACCCCCTTGCTTGCCCCAATATCTCACATTCTGCTTGAGATCGAGGGCAAGTTGTACCTTCAGCGTCCTCCTCCGCTGAACCCGAAGACCCCCCGCAACAAGAACCTGTATTGCCGCTTCCACCGGGACCACAGCCACGATACTAACAACTGTTGCCAGTTGAAGAAGGCGATAGAGGACCTTATCCAGCGTGGCCACCTAAGGAAGTTCATTTAGAGGACCAACCCGGGTGCTCCTGGCTCATCGGTGCCTCCGCCACCAATGATCGACAATGCCCCGACGGAAAAGACGGTGGTAATGATCTCCTGGGGGGCAGGCAGCACGTCCAAAAGGCCAAGAGAGGAGGGGTTATATTCTGTAATTTCCTTTTCTAAAAGGGACCTAGAGGGAATGGTCAACAAAAATGATGATAGCGTCATCGTGTCCATAATGATCGCTAAGCATCATGTAAAAAGAATCCTAGTTGACAGTGGAAACTCAGTGGATGTTTTGAATTATGATGCATTTGTTCGGATGAACCTATCTCCTAGCTCTTTACGACATGTTACTACACCCTTGATGGGTTTCACCGGAGACTCTGTGAGAGTCGAGGGAGAGATCACCCTTCCCATCATGGCCGGGACGTCACCGTGTCAGAGCATGGTTTTCATGAATTTTCTTGTAGTCCGGGTTCCCCTTGCTTACAATGCCATACTCGGAAGGCCCAGACTCAACTTTCTGGATGCTGTCATCTCTACTAAAAGGCTGCTCATGAGATTCCCAATAGTCGAAGGAGTGGGAGAGATGTGGGGAGCAGAACCCGTTGCCGCTCTGCTACCACATGGCCCTCAGCCCGCAAGGGGTGGTACCCCCACCTGCACCAAGAGCGCTTGACCCCCAAGACTCGGAGAGGAGAGGAGAGGAGAATCGGCCGAACACCTACTGACCTTCCCTCTGGAGGAGGACCCGACAAAGATGATCCAAATCGGAGCCCTACTCCCGGAGGAGGTGCGCGACCAGCTCCTTGCCTTCTTACGAGCCAATGCTGACATTTTTGCTTGGTCGGCGTCCGACATGCCGGGCATCCCTGAGGAGGTAATCACTCACCAGCTAAATATCAAGCCAGAATGCCAGCCTATCCGGCAGAAGAAAAGGAGCTTCGCCCCTGACCGCCAGAAGGCCATTGACGAGGAGGTGCGCAAGTTGGTGGCTACCGGCCACATTCATGAAGTGCACTATCCTGACTGGTTGGCCAATGTCGTGATGGTCCGCAAGGCCAGCGAAAGTTGGAGGATGTGCATGAACTTCACCGATCTCAATAAGGCATGCCCTAAGGACAGCTTTCCACTGCCTTGGATCGACCATATGGTAGATGCCACATCCAGCCATGAGACCCTCAGCTTCATGGATGCCTTCTCGGGGTACAATCAGATTAAGATGGACCCGGCTGATGAAAAGGCAACCTCATTTATAATTGAGAATGGTATATATTGCTACAAAGTAATGCCCTTTGGGTTGAAGAATGCAGGGGCCACCTATCAGAGATTAATGAATAAGGTCTTTGAGGACCATATCAGGCATAACATGGACGTGTACGTAGATGATATGCTGATCAAGAGTATCCATGCAACCGACCACGTCGCCGACCTCGCGGAGACCTTCGGCAATCTCCGTCGGTACCAGATGAGGCTAAACCCCCGCATGTGTGCTTTCGGGGTTGCAGCAGGGAAGTTCTGAGCTTCATGGTAACTCAAAGGGGGATCGAGGCAAACCCCGACAAGATCCGTGCTATCCTGGACATAAGACCCCCTGTTACTAAGAAGGAGGTGCAGCGTCTGATCGGGAGGGTGGCAGTCTTGAGTCGCTTCTTTTCAAGTCGGCAGAAAGGTGTGTGCCTTTCTTCAAGGCATTGCGCAAGGTCAATGACTTCGAGTGGACGAAGGAGTGCCAGGAAGCCTTCGAGGAGTTAAAGAAGTTTCTATCTACCCGCCATTACTATCCAAGCCGAGGGGCGAGGAGGAGCTCTTTCTGTATCTTGCAGCCTCCCCCGAGGCCGTTAGCTCTATGCTTGTTTGCATGGATACCGATGGGATGCAGAAGCCTATTTACTACATCAACAAAGTACTCCACGATGCTGAGACCAGATACTCCGAGACTGAGAAGATCACCTTTGCCCTGATCATCTTCGCTCAGCGCTTCCGACCTTACTTCCAAGCTCATCCCATAGTGGTGCTCACAGACCAGCCTCTCTGGACTATCTTATCCCGTTCTAACACCTCCGGTCGGCTCGCGAAGTGGGCCATCAAGCTAGGGGAGTTCGACTTGTCCATCCGGTTGAGACCTACGATAAAGTTCTAGGTGTTAGCCAATTTTTTGATCGAGTGCACCTGGGTCGAGGAGCGTCCAGAAGAGCCGCGCGTGGAGTCCCCCATGCCCAATCAGGCAGGAGAGGAGGACTGGATCCTTCATGTTGACGGTGCATCAAACTCCTAGGGAAGTGGAGCTGGTCTCATTTTGGCAAGCCCCGAGTGGGAGGTGGTCGAGTATGCTCTTCGATTCCTTTTTCCAGCTACCAACAATCAGGCGGAGTACGAAGCCCTACTAGCAGGAATAAGGCTAGCCAAGGAGCTTGGGGTAAGGCATCTGAGGGCCTTCACAGACTCTCAGGTTGTCTCTGGGCAAGTTGCTGGGGAGTATGAAGCCAGAGATTTGGCTATGTTCCATTACCTAAGCAAGGTGCAGTCCCAGGCCTCCCAGTTTACTTACTTTCGTGTCAGCTACATTCCCCGGAGGGAGAACGCCAGGGCCGACGCACTGTCTTGCTTGGCCACTTCGGCCGACGGGACATTGGGAAGAATGTATGTGGAGTATTTGGAGGTCCCAAGCATTGAAGCCACAGAGGAGGCCCTGCTGGTTGTGCAGGAGCCCTCCTGGATGGATGCTTACACTTGATATCTTACCGATGATGCCCTTCCTGAGGATGCAGCCGAGGCCAGGCTGCTTAAGCGATCGGCCCCGAGGTTCCTATTGATGGATGACCGGCTATACCGAAGGTCATTCTCATACTCGGTCCTCAAGTGCGTCGGTCCCTCGGAAGCTGATTACATCTTGCGGAAAATCCATGAAGGCATACGCAGAAGTCATCTAGGGGGCAGAGCTTTGGCATACAAAGCCCTGCGGTAAGGATACTACTGGCTGATAGTGAGGGAGGATGCCGCCGAGCTTGTTCGGAGGTGTGATAGTTGCCAGCGCCATGCTAGCATCCAATAGCAACCGACCTCTCAACTGAGCCCCCTGGTGGCCCCTTGGCCCTTCGCTCAGTGGGAAATGGACATTCTGGGACCGTTCCCCCTAGCCTCCGATCAGCGCAAATTTCTGTTGGTAGCCATCGACCACTTCACCAAATGGGTCGAGGCCGAGGCGCTGGCCAAGATCACCGAGGGCAAGGTGAGATCCTTTTTCTGGAAATCAATAGTCTGCAGGTTCGGGCTGTTGCATACCCTCGTCACTGACAATGGCCGACAGTTCGACAACACGGTCTTCAAAGGATTCTGCACCGAGCTCGGCATTCACCAGCGGTTCACCTCGGTCGGGCACCCTCAGACCAACGGTACAGTCGAGGTGACCAACCGCATTATCCTCTAAGGACTTAGAGCGCGGCTGGATGACTTTAAAGGAAGGTGGGTGGAGGAGCTCCCCAACATGCTGTGGGCCTACCACACAACGCTGCGGACTCCCACCGGCGAGACGGCCTTCAGGCTCGTCTTCGGGTCCGAGGCTGTCATCCCTGTGGAGATAGGTGCCCCGAGCCCACGAACGGAGTCATACAGCGAGGAGCACAATGCGGACCAACTCCGGGCCAACCTCGATCTTGTGGAAGAGGTACGCGACCAGGCTCGGCTCCGTATGGTGGCCTATCGGCAGCGAACGACTAGGTACTACAACCCATGCGTCTGCCCCAAGACCTTCCTACCGGTGGACTTGGTCCTTCGGCTGGCCGAAGTTTCAAAGCCGACGGAAGGAGGCAAGCTGTCACCAAATTGGGAAGGATTCTATCGAGTCACCGAGGCACTCCATCACGGAGTGTACAGAATTGAAGGACTAGATGGGAAGCCACTCCTGCAGACATGGAATGCTGACAACCTCCGCCGGTATTATCAGTAATGTACCCTTTCTTCACGTTGAGTTACACACTTGCATTCTTTCGGGCTCTCGCCCTGCACTCTATATTAATAAAAGTGTGTTCGAGTAACTCAGCTTTTCAACAAGAAGATCGGTGTACCACCGGCTCCAAAAAGCCCGAGGCCAGCTTGGCATTTCAAGACCAATGTATCATTGGCACTGAAGACCGATGTACCATCGGCTCCAAAAATCCCGAGGCCAGCTCGGCACTTCAAGACCAATGTACCATTGGCACCAAAGATTGATGTACCACCTGCTCTAAAAAGCCCAAGGCCAGCTCGGCACTTCAAGACCAATGTACCATTGGCACCGAAGACCGGTGTACCATCAGCTCCAAAAAGCATGAGGCCAGCTCGGCACTTCAAGACCAATGTACCATTGGCACCAAAGACCGATGTACCATTGGCTCCAAAAAGTCCGAGGCCAGCTCCACACTTCAAGACCAATGTACCATTGGTACCAAAGACCGATGTACTACCGGCTTCAAAAAGCCCGAGGCTAGCTCGGCACTTCAAGACCAATGTACCATTGGCACCGAAGACCGGTGTACCACTAGCTCCAAAAAGCCCGAGGCTAGCTCGGTACTTCAAGACCAATGTACCATTGGCACCGAAGATCGGTGTACCATCGGCTTCAAAAAGCCCGAGGCCAGCTCGGCACTTCAAGACCAATGTACCATTGGCATCGAAGACCAGTGTACCACCAGTTCAGCACTTTAAGACCAATGTACCATTGGCTCCAAAAAGCCCGAGGCCAGCTCGGCACTTCAAGACCAATATACCATTGGCACCGAAGACCGATATAACACCGGCTCCAAAAAGTTCGAGGCCAGCTCAGCATTTCAAGACCAATGTACCATTGGAACCGAAGACCGGTGTACCACCGGCTTGGTACTTAAGACTGGTGTACCACCGGTGAAAAGCCCAAGTCCACCTTGGCATTCCAAGGCCGATGTTCCATCGGCGCTCAGAAGCCTGAGTCCATCTCGGCATTCCAAGGCCGATGTTCCATCGGTTCTCAGAAGCCCGAGTCCACCTCGGCATTCCAAGGCCGATGTTTCATCGATGCTTAGAAGCCCAGTCCACCTCGGCATCCCAAGGCCGTTGTTCGTCGATGGTCAGAAGCCCGAGCCCTGCTCGGCATGCCAAAGCTGAGGTCCCATCGGTACTGAAGGCCGATGTCCCATCAAAACTCGATGGCCAGGGGCAGACTTAACCCTGAGTTCGACTTCAGCTCTTCCGGGAGTTCGGCCCTACGTGGCAGCCAAGTCAAAGTTGCTCGTGGTAAGCGGACATACACTACCCCTCTGCCGATGCAGCCCCTAGAGGTCCCACGTCGGCGAGCCAAGGACTTAAATTCAACACATTTCAGATAGCTAAAAATATTTTCATTGACCGATGTGTTTACAAAATGCCGACTGGGTTGGACTTAGTATAAAAATTTGAGGAAAAGTACAAGTTTATGGATCGGCCGCCACGGGTTCATCGTCAGACGAGACAACTTCAGACATGCGATCGGGCTCAACCTCTAGTGCCTGGGCGATATTCAAGTCCCGAGCCACCTTCTCTTTCCCGCACTGGAACCCTTGCAGGTAGGCATCCGCCGAGGTCTCGGCCAACTCATCCGTGAAGCGCTCGGATGCCCGAAACTCATCTATGGCTGCTGCTACCCTAGCCTCCACGGCAGCTTCCACCTCCTGGGCCCTAGCCTCCTTCTCCACGACTAAGGAGGCAGCCTCCCTTTCCCTCTCTTCGGTGCGCTCCGCCCTTTCCTCGGCGTGCTCGGCTCTAGCCTCGGCTGCCCGGATGACCGAGTCCAGCTCGGCGATGTGAAGGTCCCTGGCCTTGACAGCACTCTTGACCTCCCCAAGCTGTTTCAACGCTGCCCGAAGTCGATTGGCTTCGACCTCAGCCCGACTCTCGGCCTCCCTTATTTTGGCGGCTCGGTCGGTCCTTGCCGCCTCCAGGGCCCTCTCAGCCGCTTTGGCTCGAGCCTGGACCTCCTCAGTGTCCCGTCAGGCCTAGCGGATGATGATTTCACCTTCGTCAATGACCTCCCTCGTGGCCACCAGGGAGTTTGCCGCCTGCATTCAAAACGTGTCAGTTGGTACAACAGTCAGGTAGTCATAAGCAAAAGGTCACAAGATCACTTACCCGAACGAGAGCCACAAAGGCCTCTCAGAAGAATGTCGACACCCCAGGTGCCTAAGCTCCTCCTAGAACTCAGGCAAGATAATCTGGGAGATGAGCCACTCCGCTCGGCGCCCATCGTCCATGACAGAGATCTTGCAGGGGGTCGGCCCGACCCTGCTTCTCTTGGCGGTCTCGTCGGGCTCGGGCGTGGGCTGCACAAGGCTGCCCACCAGTACTTCCTCTGGGGGCGGACTTGCTATTGCCGACGGCCCCTCATCTCGCTCTGCCTCCGTCGGGGACGGTTCGGTAGGGACTTGGGGCCCCACCATTGCTCTTTCAATTCTCACCCCCTTCGGGGAGGGGGGTGTCTGCCGTCAGATCCACCTCCAGTGTGGCCGAAGGCACTTGCTGCTCAGGTGGCAGGGAAACTCGCGCCACCGGGTGCCTGGAGGTTGGGGCCTACTGCCCCTCGCTCGGCCCCTCCAGGGCCCTCTTCCTCTTTGCGGCAGCCCTCTTGAGTTTGAGGGTCGGGAGCTTCATCACTGCACAGCGTCGACCGGGGTTAGTTTAAAAAAAGAAAAGGAGGAGAAAATAAAATGAACAAAGGGAACATTGGCTAAGTGTCGGGCCGGTCACTACTCACCGCTCCGAGTAGAGACCCCAGCGAGTCGGAGGTTACTATCCGTTAGAAGTTGGTTGCACTTGGGGATGTTGGCCGTCAGCAGTTACCCCAACGCCTCCTTGTCCCCTAGGAGTATGGACGAGTTCATATTGGGCCTAAGGTCTGGGTCCTCCCACCTAGGCTTGATCTGCTCCAAGTCGGCAAAGAAGAACCGGGACTTTCATCCCTTGACGGAAGAGGGGAGGTATAGTTTGAGGACTCGGCCAGGACGGGGCTGAAATAACCACCAACCTGCCTGCTGTCGAAGGGTGTAAAAGCTTCGAAAAGGGAGAGTCTGGGGGTAACACAGTAGAAGTGGCAAAGGACAATAAAGGCACAAATGGTTTGGAGGGAGTTCGGAACAAGTTGAGCAGGGGTCAGAGAGTAGTAGTCGAGGAGGTTAACAAAGAAAGGGTGAAAAGGCAGACGAAGGCCCAGCCTCAGGGTAATCTCGTATAGGGCTATCCTACCAGGCCGGGAGGACACAAACCTATCGTCTGGGGTTAGGATGAAGAGCCCTATTTCTCTAGGGATCTGGTAACGGACCCTTATATTGGCCAAGTCTTGGCCCGTTACCGTGGAGGCGGTCCCCATCGAGGATTCCGCCCCCACCCTCGAGGAGGCGCTGACGACTGTTTGACGTCTCCTAACTGGAGCAACGGCGACTGGTCGCCGTTGTGAAAGAGGAACGTGGTCCTCCGAAGGAGGAGAGGAGGACCATGAGGGATTGGGAGATGGAGAGGCACAAAGCCTCGAGGAGGAAATTTGGTCATTGAGAGAGGCAAAGAGGACCAGGATGGTGAAGAGGCCATGGCAAAGGTTCAAAGGAAGGAGGAGAAGGTTTTGGGAAGGTCAAAGAGCTAACCTACGGCGAAAATGGCGGAAACTAGTTCTCGGGATGCAGGCGAGCTCGAGAGCCAGAGGAAAGCAATGACAGTTGAAGCAAAATAACATAAACTGGCCCTTCGTCTGACTTAAACAGTTTCAAATCGTCCCGCCTCACCTACCCAGCCACGCAAAATCCAGCCATAGGCTAGGTCGCCTCGGCAAGCACCCGACGTGTGGGGCGTTCCACCTTCGGCCAATGATGGAACATCGCCAACATCAGCGTCATGATGGCAATGATGGTGGCAGCTTCTCATAGGTTTCAAGAGGGCACCCCCACCTCGAGGCCAGTCTCTACAGATCGGACGGACAACAGAGGCTGCCCCATAGTATCCCCTAGGTCGTCCACGCAAAACCATCGCAGCACCCAAGGACACGTGCCCGTCGATAGGCGGGGATCAGCCACTTGGGAGGTGACACCCCTTTCGCCTTGCAGGGGTGGGCCCGCTTCATCTCAGGGGCGAGGGGGCATCTGATGTGGCTGATCCAGCATTGTTAGAGTTAACGGTGAAGAAAACTGACGAAGCCCGCCTTAGGCCCGCGGGCGACTTCGGCCTCCGAGGTCCCTTCGGCCTCCGAGGTCCCCTCGGACCCGACGTCCCCTCGGCCTCGGATTCAGCATCCCCTCGGCCTTGGACTCGGACCCAGAGTCTCCTCGGCATCCCCTCGGCCTCGGACCCGGCATCCCCTCGGCCTCGGACTTGGACCTAGAGTCTCCTCGGCCTCGGCCTTGGACCACAAGTCCTGCTACCTCGAGCCACCTGACACCCATGTGGCCCACCAACCGCCTATAGCAGCCACGTGGTCCACCACTCGACTGCAGCCGTGCATGACCACAACTTGTAACGGTGCAGGACTGACACGGCTAGGCCTGCCTGCCTGTTTTAGGGTTCCCAGTCAAGGACTCCAAAACATTCACCAACTCCTCCGCGCGATCCGCTCCAACACCACAATTGATCCACTCGAACCGTTTCCAGTAACATACGAGCATGGTAATTAGGATCTAACACAAAGAAATGAAGGATGTCTCACTGTTATTACGAAGAATGTGGTCTCAGGATTATTAGTCGTTCGAACCACCAGAACACAAGAGCACTCGTACAAGGGTTTTTAGCCCAAGCACGCCCAAACTTAAGAGGTTATCAGCCCCCAAGTTTACTGGCATAAACGTGCCTATGCCTGGCCAACATTCATAAGCTCTCTAAGCTTACAAAACACAACCCTCTCCCTATTGCTCCTGAGGAGTGCTTATATAGGCATCCTCAGGAGCTTCCAAAATCCTACCAACCCAATCAAATAAAATCTAGATCAAATCTTCAAGATTCTAAGGAAACAATTCGAAACAATTCCTATAATCAAGGAGATTTGACGATACATGCCTAAAACAACTTAACTGAAAAGGAAAAATCTTCAAGATTCTAAGGAAACAATTCGAAACAATTCCTAGAATCAAGGAGATTTGACGATACATGCCTAAAACAACTTAACTGAAAAGGAAACTAATCTTCTAGAGTTTAGGAGAAACATCCTAAATCTAGAAGATATGATTTATTCAATCACTCCCCACAAGAAATCAATCTCTGAAGATATCTCCATAATGCACTTGATCTCGCCGCCGTCCGCCGCCCTACACGGTGGCGCCGCCGCCATTCTCCTCCATGGGTGGTGATGCTCCTCCGACTCCCAGGCCATGCTCGTTACATCCCGCTCGGTCACCGCTAAGACTGGTGGTGCTCCGTCGCTGGAGGTGGCTACTGTGGGTATGTTAGGGGCGCCCATAAGTATCACTGGGGCCGCATCTCGCAACTTATCCTCCTCGTCGTGGCTGTGTAGGCCATGGTCTTCGCTTGGGATCCTTTCATTCCCCCTTCCATTAAGTGTACCCTTGTCCTCAAGGGTAAATTGTGGGAACCTTAAGGCTATGTCATCATAATCCTCCCAGGTTGCTTCCTCTCTAGGTAGCCCTCTCCATTGCACCAATACTCTCCAGATCTTTCTTCTAATCCTCCCACGTGGCACCATTTTGTATTCAAGAATCGTTGCGGGCTGTAGTAGCATTCTACCTTCCTCATCGAAGGAAGGCAATTCCTCTACAATCAAGCTAGGATCCCCAACTCGTCTCTTGAGGAGAGACACATGAAACAGTGGATGAAGTCTTGAGGTTGGTGGTAATTCCAGCCGATACGCAACTTCTCCGACACGGGCAGCCACTTTAAATGGCCCATAGTACCTTTTCTCTAGCTTGTAGCTTGCCTTTTTCTTCATTGTCTTTTGGCCATAGGGTTGAAGCTTCAAGTACAGAAAGTCCCGGGCTCAAACCCTTCTAGCCTTCTCCTTTTATCATAATATTTCTTCATGCTCGATTGGGCCTTCTTAAGCTCCCTCTTTGCCTTGGCTAGTATCTCGTCTCTAGTGATCAAGGCTTCCTCCACTTCCGCATTCTTAGCCGTACCCCTCTCATAAGCCACCAAGGTAGGAGGCTTTCTTCCATACACCACTTCAAATGGGCTAAGTGTGATGGAAGAGTGGTATGTTGTATTATACCAATATTCCGCCCATGACATGTAGTCCATCCACCTTGCTTGCTCATCATGGCAATAGCATCTCAAGTATTGTTCCAATGTACGGTTGACCACCTCTGTTTGGCCATCGGTCTGCGGATGGTATGAAGAACTTGTCTTCATTTTGCTCCCTTGCAGTGCAAACACTTCCTTCCAAAAGGAGCTCATGAACACCCGATCCCGGTCCGTAACAATGGTTCTAGGGAAACCATGGAGCTTCACCACGTTGTCCACAAAGGCCTTAGCCACACTCTTCATTGTAAATGGATGCTTAAGGGGTATGAAGTGAGCATACTTACTTAAGCGATCCACGACCACCAAGATCACTTCGTACCCTTGACTTGCGGGCAAGCCCTCCACAAAATCCATGGACAAGTCTTCCCATATAGCTTCCGGTATGGGTAAGGGCTGCAAGAGACCCGTAGGGGCCTTCGTATCATGTTTGGTCTTTTGACACACGTCACATTCCGCCACCCACTTCTTCACACTTCTCTTTAGGCCCTCCCAATAGAAGAAATGCTTGATCCTCATATAGGTCCTAAGCCATCCCGAATGACCACCTTCTTTGCTATGGTGGAAGTGAGTGAGAATATCCTTCCTCAGGTTTGGTACGTCGGGCACATAGACATAGGACTTGTAGTAGATAAGCCCATCACGCCATTTGAATCCGGTCATCCCATTACATGGACTCTCAAGCTTCTCTATGATCTCTTGAGACCTTGCATCCAACTCCACAGCCTCTCTAAGCTTGTCCCATATCCTCCATTCAGCTCCACTCAAGGCCATATGTTCAGCCTCATCTTCATACAAAGTCCACATCATTGGACTTCCCTCCTTCCTTGACAACGCATCAGCCACCTTATTCTCCTTGCCGGGCTGATATATAATGTCATACTCGAATCCCAGAAGCTTCACAAGAAACTTTTGTTGCTCTGGCATCGTGATCTTTTGTTTTAGCAAGTGTCTTAATGCTTGTTGATCGGTCACTATAGTGAACTTTCTTCCCAAGAGGTAAGGTCTCCACACCTTCACCGCATGCACAACCACCAACATTTCTCTTGCATAAGTGCTCCATGCTTTCTTCATTGGCCCTAAGGCCTTGGAGATATAAGCTATGGGCCTCCTTTCTTGAGCTAGTACCGCCCCAATCCCTTCTCCACTTGCATCAGTATATACTTCAAATGGTTTCTTGAAGTCGGGCAAGGCCAAGACGGGTGTCTTGGTCATGGCTCTCTTCAAGTTCTCAAAAGCTCTCCTTCCATCTTCGGTCCACTCGAAGCCCTCCTTTTTTAGCATAGAGGTAAGTGGCTTGGCTATCAATCCATAGCCTTGCACGAACCTTCGATAGTAGCCCATCAAACCAAGGAATCCTCGTAGAGCTGACACATCCTTGGGTAAGGGCCAATCCACCATAGCTTCCACCTTCCGCTGGTCCACTTTTACTCCTTGGCCCGATATGATGTGGCCAAGGTACTCCAGCTCTTCTTGCATAAAGGCGCATTTGGAAGCCTTGATGAAGAAGTGGTGCTCCTTCAAGATCATCAATACTCGCTCCAATTGCTCCAAGTGTTCCTCCACATTCTTTGAGTACACCAAGATGTCATCGAAGAATACTAATACAAACTTCCTCAAGAATGGCTTAAATATGGCATTCATAGCCGCTTGGAAAGTTGAGGGAGCATTGCACAGCCCAAAAGGCATCACTAGGTACTCATAGTGGCCGGAATGAGTCCTAAATGCCGTCTTGTGGGTATCTTCCTCTTTCATCCGGATTTGATGGTATCCGGCCCTTAAATCCAGCTTGGTGAACACATGAGCCCCATGCAACTCATCAAGCATCTCGTCCACTGTTGGTATGGGAAATCTATCCCTCACTGTTGCCTCATTCAATGCTCGGTAGTCGGTGCAAAAACGCCAACTTCCATCCTTCTTCCTCCCAAGCAACACCGGTGATAAAAAGGGACTAGTGCTTGGTCGAATCAAGCCACTAGCCAACATCTCCTCCACTTGTCTTTCGATCTCACCCTTTTGAAAGTGAGCATACCTGTATGGTGGCACATTCACCGGTTTGCTCGCATCTTTCAGCACAATGCGATAATCAAATTCCCTACTTGGTGGTAATGAAGTAGGTACCTCCAATACTTCCTTGTGTCTTTCTATTTTTGCCTTGCCAACTAGTACGAGCGTCTCCCCCCCCAAAAATTGGGCGTACACTGCTTTAAGTGGCGGGCACAAGGTAAAACCTACCCCCAATATTACTTAAATTTTTTTTTACACTCCTTCAGCTTGGTTAGTGCAGGACCTACAAGCTCAAGGAGTGTAGGGGGCATCTGATAGGATCAGTTAACAGACCCATGGGTAATAAAAATAGAAATTTTTGAACAATTTTTCTAGGCGGCCATCTTCGGCGGCCTTCCTAAGCGGCTTAGTTCCTAGGCGGCCTCGCTGGCCTATTGGGTTTTTCTTCAAGGGCGCAGCGGGCATTTAATTCCGTTCACAGCTTTGCTCCCTGTTGAAATAAGTGCCCGTCATAATGAAGAGAGAGAACAAGTGGGAAAAATAGCTATGTCATGTGACCGCCTTTTTGTCATTAATGTCCCATAGGCAAATCAATGAGCAACGTTTAATGATACAGAACCAAAAGGAAATCCTGCCGCCTATTCCTCAACGGCCCTCCTTAACAATTCTAGGTGGCCTTTCATCTTGAGCGGCCCCCTCTTTAACAATCTAGGCGGCCTTTCATCTTAAGCGCCCCCTCCTCACAATAATCTAGGCGGCCTTTCATCTTAAGCGGCCCCCTCTTCACAATAATTCTAGGCGGCCTTTCATCTTGAGCGGCCCCCTCCGTAACAATCTTAGGCGGCCTTTCATCTTGAGCGCCCTCTCCTCACAATAATTCTAGGCGGCCTTTCATCTTAAGGGGCCCCCTCCTCACAATAATTCTAGGCGGCCTTTCATCTTGAGCGGCCCCCTCCTTAACAATCTTAGGCGGCCTTTCATCTTGAGCGGCCCCCTCCTCACAATAATTCTAGGCGGCCTTTCATCTTAAGCGGCCCCCTCCTTACAATAATTCTAGGCGGCCTTTCATCTTGAACGGCCCCCTCCTTAACATATAGGCAGCCTTTCATCTTAAGCGGCCCCGTCCTCCTAATAATTCTAGGCGGCCTTTCATCTTGAGCAGCCCCCTCCTTAACAATCTTAGGTGGCCTTTCTCTTAAGCGGCCCCCTCCTCACAACAATTCTAAGCAGCCTCTTCCTCGACGGCCTTCTCAACGGCATTTATGTGCCGAGGCTTTATGGTCTTATAAAGGCCACGTGCATTTATGGTTGCCACGATTGACTCCCTTTTGGCCCATGCATGCACGTTAATGTGCTTCGGTAATAACTTCGTGACGTCTTCATCTTAGGCAGTCCCGAAAGCTTTCCTAGCTAGGCGGCTCCCGAGCAATCCTAGGCGGCCCCCGACACTCCTATGACGGCGGCCCCGAGCGTTCCCAGGCGGCCGCACCGGTCCCAAGCGGCCCCTATTTTCTACCACGAGCATCCTAGCCGGCCTCATGCGCGCACAGGTCCGAACAATCCCAGGTGGCCACAGTGATCCCAAGAGGCCCTTGGCAGCTCCCGAGCAGTCCTAGGCGGCCCCGGCCTCAGTCAATAACGGCCTCGCCGGACCTAAGTCCCCAGCGGCCCTTCCTTAGTGGCTTCCAACTCGGACACGCGCGGGCCCTATAGTGACTGTTCACCACGTCATCTTCTGGATAATAAATATTGCCACTTACTTTAATGAGATAATTAAGTGGTCATCTGTCTCTGACAAGATGGCGCCTAAAGCTCTGACATTCCACTAAGAGGTAAGCTTTATCGAAAGTTATCATTCATCATAAAAGTCTTGACAGGTGGCGGCAGTTGGGCCTCACAGATGTCAGCCCTGACATTTCACCCATCAAAAGTACTCAGTCATCATGACACTTCAGCCACTCAGACTAAATGAGCCCCAAAAGTCATGGTCTATCATGAGGCCCCACGTGACTTATTCCCACTAGATGACAAAGATTCAAACTTCTTAAGCAAGCTATACAGAGTACAATGATGGATAAAGAAGGTAAGAGGTAATCAAAAAGGACTCAACACGCTCATTCTGAGCCTCTCACTCTTTCTCTTTCGAGCTTTCTCAAGCTCATGGCTGTTGCCCAGAGCACTAACTTGAGCGTCGGAGGGTCTCCGCCGGAATACCCGGCCGTGGGACTTCTTGCAGGCTTTGAAGACAAAGGAAGGGCTCCGATATTTCTATGGGAGAACGGTCGACGCTCAAGGAGGCCGACTCAAAGTGACCGGCATCAACAGAGAGCATAGAGAACTAAAATATCTTTATTAAAGCATTCCCAACTAACGCAATAAATCTTTACTAAGAGGTAATTATAAAACTTAAAGTTTAAATGAGAAATCAATTTTTTTCCAAGGAGAATATACAGCGGAGGAAAAATAATCGTTACTGCTCATCAGCATTGAAATTCATTGCTAAGCTACAATAAATATTTAATTATCAGTGAGTGCTTTCTATTTATTAAATATTATATTTTTTTATTATAGTTTAAGAATAGTTTAAGAATATTTTTTATATTATATTTAATCATCATAATATTTTAATATTTTTTATATATAAAAAGCATCGGATATCGAATAACCTGTTCAGTATATATAGTATATAACTAAACGTGAAAGTTATGATGAGAGGGAGGAACCCGGACAGAGGAAGCCAGGTGGGAGCAGAGCGGGAGACTGGTCCCGGCCACTGGAGCGGCTGAAAAATCGCGTGAAAAGCGAAACAACTTCTATGCGGCGTTAGCGAAGTCGCATGATCTCATCGAATCAGGCCTCTTCCCAAAACGATCTCTTCCTGTTTAAAATTTATGCGGACGCCGGATCCGCCGTCTTCTTTTTCCCACAGTCCATATTTATTATCGCCATCCTACTACTCGGGCCGACAAAAGTTGAACTGCTATACGATAATATAATAATTCCACGGGCGACTGGGATTCCCTTCCCTCTGCCACTTGCTTTCTCGCCGCTGCCCACGTCGTCTGATGGCAGCAGAGGGCGGACGAGGGTCCTCCGGCGGCCTCGATGGAGGAGGAGTAGTCCGGCAGGCCGACGCGGCGGAAGCGTGGAGGGCGCGGAGGGAGTCGATCCCGCCGTACATGAAGGCGGTGTCGGGGTCGCTGGGGGGATCATGGAGGCGTGCTGCCTGCAGCCCATCGACGTGATCAAGACGCGGCTGCAGTTGGACCGGTCCGGGAACTACCGGGGGATCGTGCACTGCGGGGCGACGGTGGCGCGGACGGAGGGGGTCCGGGCGCTCTGGAAGGGGCTCACCCCCTTCGCCGCGCACCTCACGCTCAAGTACGCCCTCCGCATGAGCTCCAACGCCCTCTTCCAGTCCGCCTTCAAGGACTCCTCCACCGGCCACCTCTCCAACCGCGGCCGCGTCCTCTCCGGCTTCGGCGCTGGTGTCCTCGAAGCCCTCGTTATCGTCACCCCCTTCGAGGCAAGCCCCACGCCCCTTCATTTTTCTTTCTTTCATCCATTCCCACCTCGTATTATTTAGTTATTTGACTTATTTCCATGGTCAAAATGATTGGTTTCTTAAAGGTTTCCCCTAGTTTCCTGTTTCTGACTTTATCTTTGACGTGCTTCTCGATTAAATTTTTTCACCGTTACTCAGTCTTCTTTAGGATTCCTTATAATAGTACTCGATTAGTCAATTGTTACAGTTGTAGTGATTTTTGCTGGGTTTCAAGAAGGATATCTTATGTATTAAATTCCACCTATATTTTGGAGGTGGAGATAGGAAAGTTTAGGAGTTATTCTAGACAGAAACAAATTAAATTCTCTAGATTACGGTGCTGATTATGCTGGTAGGTGTATGTTGGCAGATGGTGGCTACCTAATGAATCAGACCGAGGCTAGAGTTTCACTATATGTCCTTAAGACAATTTCGTCCCGTAATGGTTCTTACGGTCAGTATGACGATTGTCTCCCAGGATACAAGAGTCTCCTTTTGATGAAAGCAGCACTACAATTCACCAAAAATATCGAACCAAGAATGCTACTCTCTTTTCAATGCACTATTGCTATACTACCCTTAGGAAAGTATGCAAATGCCTAAGAGAGGAGAAGACTAGAATTGATTCAGATTGAACTCAATTCGGAATGGCTTGGGATGAATGAAATGCTTAGGTCTAGGGTCCTATTTATAGGTTTTAGGTACCCTTTGGAAGCAACCCTACGAATTTAATTTAATTTAAATTCTAAAATCAAAGGATGTGAGGGTTAAGGGCTTATCACCCTTGATATGCCTTTTAGATATTGTGATCTTCAGATCAGGCGATCGGATAAGCCTTTTCATGGCTGTGATCTGAAGATCAGCCGATCAGATAAGCCTATCCTTATCCTGATAAGCCTTTTCATCATCGTTATCTGATGATCACGTTATCAGATAGGCGGTTGCATGTCATTGATATGCCTTTCATGATCGGACCGTTGACTTATCTCTAAACCGACGATCGAATGGGTGCTTTATCACCAATCGATGATCGGATGGATGCCTTATCACCAACCATCCTGTTGACTGGTTCATCCGATCGATCAACGATCAATTGATCTCAGCCCCTTATCTTGAACCGATCAGTCTCCACCGTTGGATCATCATAATCTAGAAAAAATTTAAAGCCCCTCAAGCTCCACCAACCGACGATCCGACGGATGCCTTATCACCAACTGTCCTGTTGACTGGTTCATTCGATCGATCAACGATCAATGATCTCAACCCCTTATCTTGATCCGATCAGTCTCCACCGTCGGATCATCATGATCTAGAAAAAATTTAAAGCCCCTCAAGCTCCTCGCAAAGTGCAAAGTACGCCTACAAAGCGCCCATTGCGCATGCGCGCCCTCAAGCTCTCCACTTATGGTGAGCCTAAGGAACTTAAGCTTCAAGGAAGTAGTTTCCATATAAGTGAACATTCCTTTCTTATTCTTTCTGATATGGGATTAAATGTTCCTGCAATTTCTCATTCACACACTAAAGGGCGGTGATGGGCTTTCAAGGCCCATTAGGGTATTTAGGCATATTTTGGCCCATTACCCAACAATCCCCCACATGAATGGAAATTGGACTTAGATCAATGATCATCAAAGATCAGTAAAGGCAAACCCCCATATAAATGATTTTAATGCAAATAAATATGCAGACACACTAAAGAGAGTATAATGGGATGAAGTTGTATCGGGATAGGTAGTTTGTGGCTTTGAACCTTCCTTAATGAGTTGTTATCGAGTTTACTTGCTAAAAGGTGAACATGATGTCTTGAACCTTTCAGCGTTTGTGTAAACTAAGACAATAACAATCACGCAACTTTTTTTCGAGCATTCTTTTGGTTCTCATGGTTGTGTTCATTTTGGCCCCGCACAACTCCTGGTCTCATGAGTGCTTCAGAGAATTAAACCTTAAAATTCTTATAGAATTGGCCCAGTTCACACTCACATAGGTGATTCTTATTAAGAGTATCCTGCTATACCCCACATGAATATTTATGTCATAAGAATCATTAAAAGCAATGCTTATCCTAGTACCTTTAGCAGGTAGCACCAATTATCATAGGAATGAGTATGATTGTACATCCTTAGTGCTATCAAGTCTCTTCATAATTTAGTTGTCCCTTTTGAACCTAGATCTTGGGATCTCCAGTCAGCTAGGTTGGGTATCCACTATGAAGATTTTTCAGTTATAGGTTTTAAACCCATTCCCCTCGATAAACAGTTTACTTGATCTCTTGGTAACCCCTTTGTTAATGGATCTGCTAGGTTTTTCTTTGACTGAACATAGTCAATAGAAATTACACCAATTTTAAGTAATTGCTTAATGGTATTATGTCTACGACGTATATGTCTAGACTTACCATTATACATTTTATTCTGTGCTCTGCAAATTGGCGATTGACTATCACAATGTATGCATATTACAGACACAGGCTTTGACCAACATGGAATATCTTCTAAAAGGTTTCGAAGCCATTCTGCTTCTTCAGCTGCCTTTTCTAAGGCAATAAACTCAGATTCCATAGTGGATCGAGCTATACATGTTTGCTTAGAAGATTTCCATGACTCAGCACCTCCTCCTAAGGTGAATACATATCCACTTGTGGATTTTGTATCTTCTGTGTTAGATATCCAATTTGCATCACTGTATCTTTCTAGTACAGCTGGATATCTTGAATAATGCAATCTATAACTTAGGGTATATCGCAGATATCTTAATACCCTTATTAAAGCTGTCCAATAATTTGGACCTGGATTATTTGTAAATCTACTCAACTTATTGACAGCATATGCTATGTCAGGACTAGTGCAATTCATAACATACATTAAACTGCCAATTATATGTGAGTATTCCAATTGAGATATGGGTTCTTCAGTATACTTAGCCAAATGTAGATTAACATCTACAGGTGTTTTCACCGGGCTAGTATCATACTTTTTATACTTATTTAATATTTTTCAATATAATGAGATTGAGATAATATTATTTCTTCAGATGTTCTAGTGATTCGAATCCCTAGTATAACATCTGCAACACCCATATTTTTTATATCAAAATGTTTGATTAACATTTTCTTTGTCTGTTTAATCATTTATGTATTACTACCAATGATTAACATGTCATCTACATATAAGCAGATTATCACATACCCTTCAGGCAGGATTTTGGCATATATACATTTGTCACATTCATTTATTTTGAATCCATTTGATAACATGATTATCAAATTTTATATGCCATTGCTTAGGTGCTTGCTTTAATCCATATAAGAATTTAACAAGTCTACACACCTTCTTTTCTTGTCCTGGAACAATAAATCCCTCAGGTTGTTCCATGTATATTCTTCATCTAATTCACCATTCAGAAAAGCAGTTTTAACATCCATTTGATGAATTTCAAGATTGTTAATGGCTGCAAAAGTGATTAACATTCTTATAGATGTTATTCTACTTACTGGTGAATAGGTATCAAAGAAGTTTATACCTTCTTTTTGTTTGAAGCCCTTAGCCACTAATCTGGCTTTATACTTGTCAATTGATCCATCAGCCTTTAGCTTTTTCTTAAAGATCCACTTGCACCTAAAGGTTTCATACCAGATGGTAAGTCTACCAACTCCCAGGTATGATTATGCATGATGGACTCAATTTCATTATTAACAGCTTCTTTCCAAAAGGGTGCTTCTGGATTAGACATTGCCTCCTTGAATGTTTGAGGTTCATCTTGTAACATATAAGTTACATAATCAGGACCAAAAGACTTTGCAACTCTTGGTCTCTTACTGCGTCTAGGTTTATCTTCAGGATATTCTTCCTGATGACTACTACTAGCAGTATTATCATCATAAGTTCTTTTATTTGAACTTATTTCTAATTTCCTTTTACTTAGAAATATATCTTCAAAGAATGTTGCATTCCTTGATTCCATGATTGTATTTTTCTGTATATCAGTTATATCTGATTTATACACAAGAAAGCGATAAGCACTACTATTATGTGCATAACCAATAAATATACAATCAACAGTTTTAGGTCCTATTTTGACCTTTTTGGGGTCCGTAATAGCTACTTTAGCTAGACACCCTCACACTCTTAAGTAATTGTAAGAAGGCTTTTTTCCTTTCCATAACTCATATGGAGTAATTTCCTTCTTCTTAAGATGTATCTTATTAAGAATATGATTTATTGAGAGAATTGCTTCTCCCCATAAATTCTGTGGTGTACCAGAATTTATTAACATGGCATTCATCATTTTTTTTAATGTACGGTTTTTACGTTCAGCAATTCCATTAGATTGGGGAGAATAAGGAGCAGTAGTTTGATGAATAATGTTATGCTCTTGACAGAATTCGTCAAAAGGTGCATCGTATTCACCACCTCTATCACTTCTTATGGCCTTAATCTTTTTCCCAAGTTGATTTTCAACTTCATTCTTATAACATTTAAATATTTCTAAGGCCTTATCCTTAGACTTTAGTAGATACACATAGCAGTATCTAGTTGAATCATCAATAAATGTTATAAAATACTTTTTACCTCCTCTAGTTTGAACTGACTTTAAGTCACATAGATCACTGTGAATTAAGTCAAGAGGTTTAGTATTTCTTTCAACTGATGAAAATGGTGTTTTTGCTAACTTAGCTTCAACACATACTTCACACTTGTAATGTGGATCGATTTCATGATTAGGTAATAATTCTAATTTCATTAATTTTCGTAATGAATTAAAATTCATATGTCATAATCTATCATGCCATAGACAAGAAGAGTCAACCATATAGAAGAAGAAGCTTTATTTATTTCAAGGTTTCTGTGTACAGTCATTACATTCACCTTGAATAATCCATTATTCAAGTAACCCCTACCAATAAATATCCCCCCCTTAGTGAGTACAAATTTATCAGACTCAAGACCATCCTAAAGCCATGTTTGCTTAGGAGGGAGCCTGATATAAGATTCTTCCGGATGTCAGGGACATGTAGCACATCATTCAGTAGAAGCTCCTTGCCAGATGTCATCTTCATAACGATGCGGCCAAGTCCTTCTATCTTGGATGTAGAGGAGTTACCCATGACCAAATTTCTATCATTGATAGGAGTATATGATGAGAACATACTCTTATCAGAGCAGACATGTCTGGTAGCTCTAGTGTCGATGTACCATTCATTTGCTTTGTCAACCATGTTTGCTTCAAATACAACAGCTGACACCATCATCTCGGATACCTCTTTGGATAGGGTTTCAGTAATGTTGACCTCTTTCCTTTCATTATCCTTGAAACGACAGTCCTTGGATTTGTGTCCTTGCTTTCCACAAACAAAGCACTTTCCCTTGAATTTATATTTCTCAAGATTGCCCTTCTTCTGTTTAAAGCCTTCGCCTGGAAACTTGTGTTTCTTTCTTCCTTCTATGAGGTTGGCCTTTGGCTCAGCAGGTTGTTCTCCTGTCTTCTTGTCTTGGCTCTTATTGTCCTCCTCGATCCTCAGGCAGACAATTAGGTCTTTAAGTACCATCTCCTTCCGCTTATGCTTCAGGTAGTTCTTGAAGTCTTTCCATAGTGGTGGTAGCTTCTCTATGATAGCAGCTACCTGGAATGACTCACTGAGAGACATTCTCTCTGCATGTATCTCATGCAAGATGATCTAGAGCTCTTGGACTTGCTCTATAACAGTTTTGTGGTCAACCATTTTGTAGTCTAGGAACCTTCCAACCACAAACTTCTTATGTCAAGCATCCTCTATCTTATACTTTTTGTCCAGGGATGTACAGGGTATTGTCCAGACCATTCAGGATATAGTTCTTGCAAAGAAAGTCTGAGTGCTTCCATGCCTCCACCGCAGCAATGACTTGCTTATCGGTCTCCCCTTCCTTCAGGACAGGCGTATCTTCATTCAGCACTCTTACTAGGTTCAGTTGTGAGGTAGAACAACATCTTTATTGCCATCTCTTGAAGTCTGTGCCAGAGAATTTCTCTGGTCTCTCGGCTTGAACTGATGTCGTCATAGTAGCCATCTACATCAGCACTTCGGTAGCACGGACTCGGTGAAATTTCAATCCACTTGACCGAATCTATTTGGCAATCACTAGGCATCACACCAGACCGGCCGGAAAAGTGCAAATTCTAGCCTGTATGATTGATTACAGTCCGTAGTGAGAGCTTGATATCAGGTCTGATTTTTCCCCTGACACCTCTATGATAGAAAGCAAGGAGTGCAAAAGCAGGAAGGAAGACAGAGAGAGCGGCAGAGGAACTATGAAATGAAGGACTTTTCCTTGACCTTGACATGCTGTCCCCTTACCGTCCGTCTCAACTTCTAGAATAGGAACTCGGAGCAAAAGAAGACCCCACAACCTACTAATCAAATAGGAAAAAATGAGATGAGAAGGTCCCATTGAACAGGATACTTTATACAAATGGAACTAGGTCCCTTCCTCCTTTCTGGTCTTTAGGATCCTGGAGAATCCACTTTCCTTGACTACAAATTTCTACACTGGGGATTCTAGTCTGTCAAGGTAGACCTAGGAGTCTTCCCTATGCCATTCCCCTTCCTCAAAACTTAGAAAGTTCTTAATTGAATCAGACTTGCGGGTCAAAGGAACCCTAGAGTAAGAGGAAAGGGAACTAGGAAGTTACTCCAATCCCTCGAGTGTGCCGGAGGGAACTAGTTGGACTTTCCCTATCGAATATGCCTAAGAAAGAAGATTGGAAACCTTCAAGATCCTTCTTTCCTATATCTTTAGGAAACTCCTTTCCAGGCATAGTGTTATAAGGAAGAGACATAATTTTAGTTATCCAGATGGCTGCTTCCTTCCTTACTTCCTTTTCTTCCTAAGGAGATATTCATTAAACCATTAACAGTCGAACGGACCGGAGAGAGATTGCTTTTCTCACAGACCGGAGAAGGTCAATAGCCTCAAAGCCCATAAGACCCTAAGACGCGAAACAACAAAAGGAATTTTCTTTCAAAGAAGCCCTGATTACCTTAAAAACGATGCCTTTCCTATCTACGCCGAAACTCTTGGAAGGCCTTACGACTGCAGGGAAAGAGCTAAGAGCAGATAGGCCGGAAGAGGATTCTCTGGCTATTCCTATTGATTCACCCTCCTCGTCCAGTCTCACTTCCTTT
>UESW01003917.1:245083-305083 GCA_900491605.1 Calamus simplicifolius | reverse complement strand
CTACCATCCTCGCGTAAGGAAAGGAACTGCTTACCGCAACTGTCGATTTCATAACTAAGCCGCCTGCGTTGCTTTAGTTTGAGACCGAGACTGAGGGGATATCCGTAGGTACCTTTCAGATCCAGACTAGACTTTCATTGAAAAAAAAAAAGAGAACAACCACCATGATGATCTCTGAACCAAAAACAGATTCGAACTCCTTCATTCTCCCTTTGGGATCTCGCTCAAGGTGGAGACGCAGAGGAATTTTCATTCAAAGACCCGTGCATCGCTTTGCTTTTTGACGTCATTGCGCGGAGGTGGATTCTCGATTCATAACGAAAGCGGAACACTCGCCAGGGATAGTCAAACATAGGGTGCGGCGTCAAGCAACATCTTCATTAACGATAAAAGAAACGATCGTCAGAAGCTGATTGCAAAACACCAAATCTATATAGAAAGCAGCATCTGTACGAGCTCACCTCGACCTGTAGCAAAAGGAGAGAGAGGGAGTGTGTAAAGACATAATGAGACTGGAGATCAACAATGGAAAACAAAACCAAGTCGCATACCGGAGACGAAGTTAGGCATAAGGCCGTGCATGACTCATTACCGAGCAAGATGAACTCAACTGGGAGAACGACAGGAAGAGGTTCAGCGTCAAGCTGCCAAAGGTAGAACACAACACCTAGGGTGCATGTGAAGGTCCTCAGGGATACAGATAGACATGGGGTACCACTGTGGATCCCAGTTGAAGGAGCAGTTGGAACGTCTTCAATGATCCGTATATGTTGTTGTTTCCACTTCCCTCAATACGGGATGAAGTCATACTAAAATCATGCCAGGAAGCGTTGCATTAGTGAGACACCGCATCCACTACAAGTCTAAACCCTGATATCTTTTACACAGCCCAAGTCTTCACTCTGAATGTCAAAGAGAAAGACGCTGGATTTCAGGAATATCCTGATAAAGTATGACGCCCGAACCTAACTAGAGAGTCTTAGTTGACCCAAAGTCAACCAATGGGACTTCCAAAAAATTTGGGCAGAAATTTTCCCCTTCAATCCAAGATGCAGGCAAAAAAATATCTGATCATAGCCTGTCATCTAATCCCAGTTCCTCCGAGACGTCGATGAATCCTCATCATCCGTCTCCTCCAGTTCCCTTACCTGTGTCCATTCCCTCAAATTCAAATGAAAGAAAGGCACATCAGAAAGACAAGAGTGAGTGTCCAGCCCTGCAGAACCACCCCACGCCCAACATAGAGCAGGCCAGGGCAGTTAATATTGGGACAGATGAGACCCCTAGGGAAGTGAAAATCGGCGCAGAGTTATCTTCAGAACAGGGCAAAGCTATCACCAATCTTCTCAGAAAGTATCAAGACATCTTTGCGTGGTCTTACAAAGATATGCCAGAACTAAACACAGACATAGTGGAGCATTATCTCCCCCTCAAAGCAGGTTGCAAGCCGGTCAAGCAGAAGTGTTGAAAGCTCAAGCCCACATGGGCCCTACAAGTCAGGAACGAAGTCATGAAGCAGTGGGAAGCAGGTTTCCTCAAAGTGGTCTCTTATCCAACATGGTTGGCCCGTCCCAGTCCCAAAGAAAGACGGGAAAGTCAGAATGTGTGTCGATTACAGGGATCTGAACAGAGCAAGTCCGAAAGTGCTAAAGCCCTCTTCCCAACATTGACATATTGGTTGACAATACAGCAGGCCACGGCATGTTTTCATTCATGGATGGATTCTCCGGGTATAATCAGATCAAAATGGCAGAGCAAGATCAGGAGAAGACAGCATTCACTACTCAATGGGGGACCTTTTGCTACAAAGTTATGCCCATAAAAAAGCTGAAGAATGCTGGTTCAACATACCAGAGGGCCATGACCACACTGTTCCATGATATGATGCACCGGGAGATAGAAGTCTACGTAGACGATATGATCGCCAAGTCTCTCGACGCAGAAAGCCACATCGTCAATCTGAGAAAGCTTTTCGAAAGACTCCGTAAGTACCGGCTTCGACTCAACCCAGCTAAGTGTGTATTCGGTGCTACCTCATGGAAACTACTGGGGTTTATTGTCAGCAAGCAGGGGATAGAAGTAGACCCAGCAAAGATCAAAGCAATAGTCGATATGCCGGGTGGACTAAAGTCAAGTGGAAGGTGGCATCGTATAACGTATAATAAGAGCACGCTTGCTTTTATTGTTTGTTTCACTCTGCTTAACTCTGCTTATTTATTAGTTGAGGCACTGCTGCGTCTGCGTGTTCTCATCGTTGAAAGATGTACAGTGCTCGCGGAGCGCACTTGCGAAGGACCAACGACGAGCTATATAGAGAATAAGAGAAGGAATCTTCTATATATTCTCAAAATCAAGTGGCCGGGGGTTGAAGTTCAGTTTCTTTTTTTTTAGTAAAGCGGATTTCTCCCTTTCTTAACCTCGCAATGAACAAAATGAGACGTTTGCTTGCTTCACCGCCAACAAACAGGCCCACTAGGATGCTCTCTTGGATCGGGCAAGGTTAGGAAAGGCGGAAAGGAATTGGAATCTAATAAGATAACGAAATTCCAGCCTGAAGAAGGGAAGCAGCATAAGCAAAGGAATGATATGATTCGGAAGCAGGGGCGAGAGCGAAATCTGAGTTATTTGAAACAATAACCAACCGAATGGCGAATGGGAAATACATAGATAAAGTAGACCTTTCTCATAGGGTTAAGGGTAACAGGCTATTCAACCAACCATAAGTAAGAGCTTTAAGCTAGCGCTCCTCACCAAACACAAGCCCTGCTAAGCAACAAGGCTCAGCTAGGGCACAGGAGAACTAAGGGCGGGGGGTTACATAACAGAGATTAGCAAACTCATTCGATTCCAGGTCGGTGGGTCAGGGAGATCTTCTTACCAAAGATCGATCGGATAAGGAAACCTTGTTTCAGGCTGTGAAGAGGGGCTAAAGATGGAGAAGAAAGGTGTAGGTAGGCATATCCATGTTTGGGCACTGAACATGGTGGGTAGAGCGAGGGGAAGGGTTGTACGGTTGAGAAGGGACGGGCACTCCTATCCCTTGATAGCTCACCTGGGCGGCTCGCGGCGGGAGACGGAGAAAGCACCCCCTGTCCTCAGTTGCATCTCTGATAGCAGCTGATCTACGACCACCCTCCATCGCTATCCGGCTACCTAAATGCCGGAAAATCGGAGGATTTGTCGTGGAATAGGGGGATTTTGTCGGAAAATCATTTTCCGTAAGGGTAAGGGAGGAATCTATTCGGAAATCCCCAAAAACAAGAGAGGATTGTCCGCATCCCTTTTAATTAAGGCGCGGACGCTTTTTTCTTAGGATAAGTTAGAAAACTACCTAATCTAATGAATTTCTCTCAAAAAAAAGAGAGAAACGAATGAAAAAGTGAAATTCCATTTAGTTCCCGTTAACAACTGGCGCCACTTTTAGGAATTGACTTAGGGGAGGCTAAATCAAAAAAGCCTCTGCCAGAATTGCAAGTGATAGATAACACCATGATCCCGTTATTCACGAAATTGACCTCTGGGAAACAAGAGTGCGGATTACCACTTATTACCAACCCAACAGCAGATTAGAGGAGCTACCCTCGACCTCGAACAGACCTACACTTTTAGTTAGCATGCCCTTAACCGAATGCGCCAAGAGGGGATTCCCCAAAGCAAAAACCGGAACGTTAACAAAATCGAACTCACAAAAATGGAGGAATCTGATTTTGGGACTAAAAGATGCGCTACAAAACCCATACTGGATTGATAAATGGTTGGATAAAGGATTCCATCCTGTATCAATTTGGAAACCGCTGACCGCCACTATTCACCAACTACCGGGGAATCTCTCTTCCATTCTGGGTCGAGGGCAAAAAAATCAAGTAAGGCAATTGTGACGATCACCAGAGAAATGCTACAAACAACTTTCACATGTCATAAAGTGAATAAACTGTTCCTGAGTTACGGCCCTGGGAGAGTGGGTTGTTTTCCTTCGTTGGAGCCACCTGCCGGAATGGGGGGTTCGGGATGGCCGGGAGGGCTAGCCAGTCCTCCACCTGAATCGACGGTTTAAATATCTTAGTAAGATATATCGGTTCAGCCAGCTAGCTGCATGCTGTATCGGGAAGCGCTGATTCATTCCCCCGATTGTGGAATTTCGACATGTTTGTGGTGAACGCGGATTTTCTTCCATGCAAGTGAGTTACGCATTTTGTGATCCGAAATTCGTTGGGCACTTCGGGGCCCTATCAGTCGGTTTGCCAATCAACTGACCCGCTTTTCCTATGTAAAAACAAGGGGTAGACCCTTATAAGCCTCCAGGCCTTCTTCTCTCTCTCTACTAAAAAAAAATTCGAATTAGTACGATATGGCGCTTCACATTTCGGGCGAATGCTCCTATGCTTACGCGTATCGCCTATCAAAGTGTTTTGTTAAACACAAAAACCTTGTATGAGAACTTGTATAGAGAAAAGGATTTCCTGCGACGTAGCAGTTCTTCCATACCAACTTGGTTACCCTTAGAAGGCTCCTATAGGTTGGCCCAACCCAGTCCTCTCGTACTAGGGTTGGTTCCTCGCGGTTCTCCCTTTCACTTGATTTTATGAAATTTCATATGAAATAAGAAGGGGACATTAAATATTCACCAAAACAGGGGCTTACTACGAAGAGGTTCCATCTCTAGCCAAAAATGGAAAGCCAAGCCCAGGGAGCAGTTTCTCCTTCTTTCCTACCCAGGCGCATCTAAGTCAAAAGTCATGAGCCTTCCTTCCTAATTAGTCAGATTCACTGGAACTACACTCAAAAAGAAAAAAGAAAGAAGAGAAGATGGGAGTTGGCGCCTACATAACAGGTTGCTTGCTTACCAAGCCATCCCCTAGCATACATACTCCTCGGTAACTAAATTCTTAGTCGATTATCGTCGCCATTTGTTTCATTATCTCATCGAATAACGAAGGGATCAGAAAGGCCATCATTGGGGCAAAGGATGCAATAGCTTCGGTTAGAGCAAAGCCCATATTCCTTTCCTGATAGCCCTCTTTTCTTATAAAAGACGCCACTCTACGAGGGAAGTCCCCGGGTCGAGTCTTTGCGAGTTCATCCCAAACAAAGCGAATCCCTTCTGGTCGGGAAGATGCAGATAAAACGCCAATAGCCTGATGTCAGCTTCTACGGCAAAAGCTTTAAAGAAGAGAGCTATCAACGCTAATAATAATCAACATTTCATTAGAAAATCCAATTTGGTTTTTTGAAATCTCAAAGGTATAGGTGAAATTTTGAACATTCATTTCGAGATTTTTCTTCCAAGAAAGAGAAATCCCGAAAAATCCGTCAATAAATGACGAACTCAATTATACAGATGATAGGACAGGGCTAAGGCAGTAATCTCGACGGAGATTAGGATGAGCTTTGATGAATAAAATCAGAATTGGTAGAAATTCTCATAGGTGAAGCAAATCAAACCGATTTTCATACAAAGAAGATAAAAAAACAAAACTATAGTGGCTAGGAAAGCTCCGGAGATTCTATGGGAAATTGGAAACGTCGAAGTGAGCTGTGGCTTATAAATAGGAAGATGAGGAGATAACGGGCGAAGGATATGAATGATATTAGGTTGGACTTATGTTCATTCGCTCTGCTCGCGGAGCGGCATACCGAAAAAAAGAAAAGCGTTATCGGATTTGAAGCGATTCTACGCTAAGAGAAAGAGTGCCCCCATCTAGTGAAATCGCCCAAAGAGCAAGAAGTCCTCTCTAATCTTTTGAATTTTGATCCAAAAATGAGAGGGCTTACAGCGCCTTCTGCCCTTAATTCATTGAGCTTTTTTTCCAGGGTACCGAGGGCATATTCTTTCCCTTGGGGATTCAATATGGACTCGGAAATGAGTCTATGGCGCTCTTCCGTCCAGAAACCGTGGGGGTCCAATTCGGACATACGATTAATGCTCTCACTTTTAAAGTGAATAATCCTTCGTATATCCGCTATAGGAACATCCCGAGCCGGTTCATAAATGGAAAAGCAGGTTTGGATTCTTTGTTCCAAGGCGGATAGACCGGCCTCCTCTGGCATTCCCAAAGTAAGGTCCAGATTCGGCTCCTCCATAGCCATAGCCACTTCAGGATTCCAAAGAAATAAGGCACATATTAGGAAAAAGAAGAAAAGGTCGAGAAGGCCTACCTTTCTTTGATCCACCTTCTCGCGCAGGGAAGAGAACGAAAATGGACCGCGGATGGTGGTCGTGGTAGATTCGAGGATCTTACGCGGTGGAGCGAACTCCTCTATCGTGTTGTATATGAGTGTTTCACCTTCAGAGGTGCCCCTTTCAAACACCGTCCGCATCCACCGGTAATGCCGAATCTGAGCTGAGAGATAGGAACTTCACTTCTACTTGATTTATTCACTTTCGGAGATCGCTACGCCCCTTTGCTGCTTTTGGCATTCCACTTGGGATGAAAAGCATGGGCCTTCCTCTTGTAAACTCTTCTCTTCAAGTACTTCCCCTTCCTTACTTGTTTAGTCTTGTTACCGCCCCGTGGGTCCCTCCAACCCGACAATCTACGACTCTACGAGCCTTGGGCGACTTTCCTATTGATTTAGGAACTATTGACATACATATTAGATCGGCATTGTCAAATGATTTAGCGCTTAGCTACTATATATAAATAAGTAGCTTCAACCTGCTCTTACAAGACGAATCTCTTTCTCTTTCTATACTATATTTACTACGCTATTCAAAGCATCGAGAAAGATGATGCACGAGCCACTCTTTCTCTTATATACGCTATTTTCAGATAGTGATTTGAATGCCTATCCCCTGCCTATGCGCTTGCCTTTACTACCTGCCTTTACCTGCCTGCCTTGCACTACTGCATCTGCGCATACCTTTTCTTGCTGCATACGTTTTCTTGGTTGCTGAAGTTGGGCTTCGTTCCTTTCCTTCGAAGGGAGCTTGGAATGGCATAACTCGAGATTGATTGGTACCGCCTCCGGGGCTTGCTTCCTTACCTTCATCCGTTACTGATGCCGGAAGACAAGGATCGGAATCTAGACAGCCTCTTTGCTCGTTAGTTGATGCCAATATGCCCTGGAGTGGAAGAGATGGAGGAGAGCTACTCGATGGATAAAGGTACTCCCCTCTATGGATTAACTGGGTGGGAGCTCTCTTCTTTCTTGCCTTCTTTTGAAGAATGAGGATTAGTAAGCTTTGCTTACTCGCGGAAAAGAAAGTTGGCACAAGAAAAGATGATTGATTCTTTGGGTTGCACATCCGTCTTGTCAATCATTCCTCTCAGCATTACATTATTTCCTTGAGCAGGAAAGAAAGGGGCTTCTATTCTATTATAATATACTTCGTAGTTCCAGAGACGGGAGTCTTAACTAATAAGTAAGAAAGACCACGATCCTCCTTCTGATTTTTGTTCCCGCCCTCCGGACCTACCAACTTCATCTTGACTAGAGTTCATTTCCCGCGAGTACCTTCCTATCAATCTAACTTATTATGACATAGAACCTTTCCTTCTTCTTCTTAGCTCACAGCTTCTCCTTCTATGAGAACTGAAGTGGTGAGGGCAATCTGGAAGATTGACTTCCCCGGCTGGATTCTATCCTTTTCACACCCGAGACTCCCTTCACTACATAAATACAGGAACCGAGAGAAAGAGTTCTACCTGAGCTAACACCATGACAGGGAGAAAAGACGTTTATGCGCTTAGAACGTGGCGTGCTATTCTACATTTCGTGCCTATCGTATCTATCCTGCCGGGCCGGGGGGAATCCCCTACTTCGCGAGACTAAGCGAAAGATAACATATTGAAAGGATTGAACTTATCGAACGAGGCCTATTCAACTACAGGAATTTCTTCTGGTTCGCTACTTAGATTATTGGATTGGACCGAAACCGGCCTAGGGTGAGCTACTTACTTACTTGACTTTCTTCCTTGTGGGAATGGCCGATTCACTACTCCCTCGAACTGTCTTATCACTTTCCTGGTTCACAACTAGCTCTATTTTCTCTTTCTCCTTTGGCTTTCAACACTAGAACAGTTCCTTCAAAGGAAAGAAGGAATTAACAGTAACAGTCAAAGACTTCCGGCACAGGCGCACAGAACAAAGACAATAGGACTGGACCGTTCAAGCAGAATCGTAGCTTTTTCAGCTTGAGCGCATCTCCTTACTACAACCTTCCTTTTAGACTACTGGTGCGCTACTCGATAGCTTCCGTTTCGACTATTTAATCTATTTCGTTTTCGAAAAGAAGTGGATTGGCGCACTAGAACTCGTTAGAACGGGCGCTGAGAAAAAGCATTTCATTGACGATAGGTAGCCCGCCTGCCTTTCCTTAGCCCACAGAACTCAGAAAGAAACTTTGACTCACATCGCTTCTGCCCCTTTCACTGTTGTCTTCGATCTGAAGCTGGCCGGAGAGAGGCAGCCGTGGCTGATGAAAGAGAGTCAACTTACCCCCTTCTGCTTCGCTTGAGCTTCTTCTGACTTTGGTCGAGTGAGCATCACTTCTTTGATTATCCCCCCTGATCCCGAAGTTGCTAACAAACGGGCTAAAAGCTTTGCTGAAAGTGAAGTGAACTACTCCCGAGAACGAGAACTCGATTTGAACTTCGACGGAGCTTCCGAATTCAACGATCGGCTTCGTTGCCCCTGCTTCCTACTTTTCGGGTGAGCGACTGACCGCCAAAAGCCTTTCGAAAAGCACTTTCTTGGCTGAACCTGCCTTCTCTTTGAATGTCGTTCCTGGGGCTTAAAAAGAGCATTTCCCCTCCTTGTAGGAGCCTTCACCCGGAAAGGAAAGTCAAGAAAGCATTTGGGCTTACTTGCTTATGGATCTGACCCAAGGATGAACAACGAAATGCAACTCAACTTCGTCGAGCCCCCCCTCTTTCTCAAATCAAAGGACGGAGCGAGGAGTAGATAGAACAACCCTAATTCAGTTGCTAATGCAGCCCCGTTCTATTAGAACTTTGAACTGGAAGGAGATTGGACTATTGAACCGGAGCGTCGAAAAGAAAAGGAAAGATGAACCCTATGATCGATTGATGGAAAGGATTGACAGCCATTCCACGGGCTTGGCCTACGACGAGCTAGGAGCTAATTCGTCTATATAAGGATAAGTCCACGTCAAATAGAAAACTCATGATTCAGGTACTACAATTCCATTTGCATTCTTAGCTTTCTTAAGCCCTTGGAATTCAGTGAAGTGGTGTTAGAGAAAGGAGGCCGATTGAGCGAATTCGTCTATCGAGGAATGCCAGTCTCCGTACAGAGAAGAGGCTGTCCAAAGCTATTTCATAAGTGGACTCAATCCGGCCCGGCCCGGTTTAGTCAAGCCACGGAAAGAGAACTCCTAAATGCAGCCGCGATCTTATATACGATACCACCAGACGTGCCCTTTCTAAAGCGCTAAGTCCTTCTTCTTCAGCCCACCGGGAGGATTGCCAAAGCTTTCCCCATCTGCGGATTTCTCCGCTTCCCCACAATCGTCGATTCTAGTCGAGCCGAGCCCAAAAGATCGAATGCAGGACTGACCTAACCCGACCATTGAACTAATACGCTTTTCGAATCCTATCGTGACTGCCTTTCTTCTGCCCTAAGAAAGAAAAGAATCCCGTGCGCCTAAGAGGACCTTTTTGACTCTTTTATTGATTCGCTTATTCATAGAAGAGAAAAGACACATCCGATTCGTAAACTGACAGGAGGCAGATGAAAGAGAAGCCTATATCGGCATCGGCACACCCGACTGCACTTCCTTCGCCCGAGACCTTCGCAACAACCTGAGCTATGGTTGCGACCCCGACAGACTGAAACAGCTTCAAGCGAATGATCTTTCCTAACCTTTGAACAAAGAATTGACTTCTAGTACCAGAACCAGAAAGTCAATAAAGATAGATTTGGGCTGACTTGCTTATCGATCTCCCTTTTTCGGAGCAAGAAAAGAATGGGGCTGATTATGAACATTTCATTTCCTAGAAAGGGTTGCTCGAGGGGGCTCTTCTTACGTCTGGTAATAGGCTTTAGCAGTGGGAAAGCAGAGCGGTGGCTCTCCTCTTGCTAGTGCTAGGTTTATACCAAGCAAGGACAGGTGGATTCGATGGAAGCTTGCTACCGTTGACTTTCTTCCGCCTGGAATGACTTCCCGAATGAAAGGTGCGCTTTCCTATCCCCATGACTGAGACAGGTGAGCGTAACTATGACGACGTTTGGAAGCCCTTCCTCTTCATCTATGGCTCGCTGCTTGGATGATCGTAGGGTTTGACCCCTGCTTGAAATCGGTCTTAAGTGAGCAACAAGTAGTTCTATTCTCCGTTTAAGGCGTAGTTGTTGCTTCTGTTGATCGCTTGAAAGCGGCTTGCTACTAGCTCGCTGGCTTGCTTGATTGATTGATTGACCGGACTGAGAGGACTGAGACCGTTGACTCCTTTCGCTCTTTTGGTTCGCTTGGAACGTTTTCAACCGGCTTGGTACTGGCTTAGACAGACCTGATTTCCAACTAGACATGGGAGTGAAACAAAGTCAGAGCAACAACCATGGAACCCGTCTAGCTTACGGAAGACTATGCCGCCAACCAATGTGGCCGTACCCAGAAAAAGTCGTTGGACCAGCGAGACTTTGCCGAGGTTGCCACGCGTGACTAAAGGGAAATCCTTGTTTTCAAAAGAAATGGAGCTCGAACAGCACTTGATGAAAAATCTACTCATCCGCGGGAATGGGAGCAAACCCATTCAAATCGTCAAGGGTTTGATGGGGACCAATAGCCTTTATGGTCTTCTTTCAGCCTCCCAAGGGCAGTCAAGGCCCTATTTTCTTCGGTCTCCCGAAAAGGGTTTAGGTCATATTTTCAGGGAACGAGCTCCGCGGCGCGGGGTTTAGTTAAGTGTCGTGATTTGCAGTTATCTCCTAGTTTTGCATCTTCGTCTAGCCATAGCGGTCTACCTTTGTCTGATATTCTTCAATTACTCTTACTGTTTTTGTGTATCGGGTGTGGAATTTTTTTGGCTTCCCTTCCCGAGCTTAATCAAATACCAGTTCCGGAGCTTATTAGTAATCCAATATGTAATCCCCTCTGGTATCGATGTCGGAGGATTTAGGGGATCCCTCAATGCTGCTACAGGCACTCATGAGTTCGGATTGGGTAGTGTGAAGGAAATAATAGAAGCACCCGTCGAAAGTCGTTCAGTTTTACTGGGGCTTCCGGAGTACAAATCTCCTCATGGAATGGCATTCTTAGTTGGTACGACTGTTCTAGCTGTTCTTTTGACGAGTGCAGCGGCTAACGGCTAAGCATATGGTATAGCATTTCGAGATTGGCTTAGTTATAAGGAATGAGGGAGTCAGTTTATCCTTGTCCCAACAAATCGAAGAATCTAATGGATTCCACTCATACATTTGAGAAAGTTGACAAGGACTGAAGGAGCTAATTGAATCACAAATGCAGTAGTTAGTTTCTTCAATCAGTCGTAGTAAACATCTGCCCTCCCCTTTATCAGTCTTAAGCGAACTCTCTCCCCTTCTTCTGGCATCACAGCCTATTCTATTCTCTATCTCATAAGAGTAACATATTAGGATGGGGTATTTTCCGGGAAGGAAGGGACGGTTAGTCCTTCTCCAATTAGCATCTCGCCTGATCGTCTGCTGAGTGAATAGCAGCAAGTGCTAGTCAGTAATCATTTGATGCGCGGGATCTGTACTGTGACGAGTAAGAAAATAAGGTTGAAGTACTACGGATATCAGAGCTTTAGTTTAAGTGATTCAAATCAGTGAACTGTACTCGTCCAAGCCAGCGGGTAAGGTTCACCAGACCGGGCAGGTGAACGACCAAGGAAAGTAGAGGATTCGGATTCGGATAGGCGAGTCAAGGCGTTTGTGTGAAAACTCTATCTGTCTCAAATAGAGATGGGGAAGGAAGGAAAGCGACTCTTTTCTTTTTCACCAGGAACATCAAAGGCATTCGTCAGACTTGAGCAGTAGGTTTCGCCTCGGTNTCCGAAATAGCTACTTTAGCTAGATACCCCCACACTCTTAAGTAATTGTAAGAATGCTTCTTTCCTTTCCATAACTCATATGGAGTAATTTCCTTCTTCTTAAGAGGTATCTTATTAAGAATATGATTTGCTGAGAGAATTGCTTCTCCCATAAATTCTGTGGTGTACCAGAATTTATTAACATAGCATTCATCATTTCTTTTAATGTACGGTTTTTACGTTCCGCAATTCCATTAGATTGGAGAATAAGGAGCAATAGTTTGATGAATAATGCCATGCTCTTGATAGAATTCGTTAAAAGGTGCATCGTATTCACCACCTCTATCACTCCTTATGGCCTTAATCTTTTTTCCAAGTTGATTTTCAACTTCATTCTTATAACATTTAAACATTTCTAAAGCCTTATCCTTAGACTTTAGTAGATACACATAGCAGTATCTAGTTGAATCATCAATAAATGTTATAAAATACTTTTTACCTCCTCTAGTTTGAACTGACTTTAAGTCACATAGATCACTGTGAATTAAGTCAAGAGGTTCAGTATTTCTTTCAACTGATGGAAATGATGTTTTTGCTAACTTAGCTTCAACACACACTTCACACTTGTAATGTGGATCGATTTCACGATTAGGTAATAATTCTAATTTCATTAATTTTCATAATGAATTAAAATTCACATGTCCTAATCTATCATGCCAGACAAGAAGAGTAACCATATAAGCAGAAGAAGTAGCTTTATTTATTTCAAGGTTTCTGTGTACAGTCATTACATTCACCTTGAATAATCATTATTCAAGTAACCCCTACCAATAAATATCCCTCCCTTAGTGAGTACAAATTTATCAGACTCAAAGACCATCCTAAAGCCATGTTTGCTTAGGAGGGAGCCTGATATAAGATTCTTCCGGATGTCAGGGACATGTAGCACATCATTCAGTAGAAGCTCCTTGCCAGATGTCATCTTCATAACAATGCGGCCAAGTCCTTCTATCTTTGATGTAGCGGAGTTACCCATAACCAAATTTCTTCCATTGCTAGGAGTATATGATGAGAACATACTCTTATCAGAGCAGACATGTCTGATAGCTCCAGTGTCGATGTACCATTCATTTGCTTTGTCAACCATGTTTGCTTCAAATACAATAGCTGACAACATCATCTCGGATACCTCTTTGGATAGGGTTTCAGTAATGTTGACCTCTTTCCTTTCTTTATCCTTGAAACGGCAGTCCTTGGATTTGTGTCCTTGCTTCCACAAACAAAACACTTTCCCTTGAATTTATATTTCTTAGGATTGCCCTTCTTCTGTTTAAAGCCTTCGCCTGGAAACTTGTGTTTCTTTCTTCCTTCTATGAGGTTAGCCTTTGGCTCAGCAGGTTGTTCTCCTGTCTTCTTGTCTTGGCTCTTATTGTCCTCCTCGATCCTCAGGCGGACAATTAGGTCTTCAAGTCCCATCTCCTTCCGATTATGCTTTAGGTAGTTCTTGAAGTCCTTCCATAGTGGTGGTAGCTTCTCTACGATAGCAGATACCTGGAATGACTCACTGAGAGACATTCTCTCTGCATGTATCTCATGCAGGATGATCTGGAGCTCTTGGACTTGTTCCATAACAGTTTTATGGTCGACCATTTTGTAGTCTAGAAACCTTCCAACCACAAACTTCTTGTGTCCAGCATCCTCTGTCTTGTACTTTTTGTCCAGGGATGCCCATAACTCCTTGGCAGTAGCAATACTGTTGTACACATTGTACATGGTATTATCCAGACCATTCAAGATATAGTTCTTGTAAAGAAAGTCTGAGTGCTTCCATGCCTCCACCGTAGCAATGACTTGCTTGTCGGTCTCCCCTTCCTTCAGGACATGCGGATCTTCATTCAGCACTCTGACTAGGTTCATAGTTGTAAGGTAGAACAGCATCTTCTGTTGCCACCTCTTGAAGTCCGTGCCAGAGAATTTCTCTGGTCTTTTGGCTTGAACTGATGTCGTCATAGTAGCCATCTATAGCAGCTCTTCGGTAGCATGGTAAATTGTCCTATTGACTGGTCAACCGACGGGTGTCAACCGTTGGATCGCGATCACAATTATGATTTGATCACTACATCTCGACCCTTCATCTGATCGATCAACGATCAATTAATCTCAGCCCTTATCTTGATTCGATCAGTCTCCACCGTCGGATCATCATGATCTAAAAAAAATTTAAAGCCCCTCAAGCTCCTCACGATGATGCGCACATGCGAAGTACAAAGTGCGCCTACAAAACGCCCATTGCACCCTTCGCACACACGCGTGTGCATGCGCGTGCGCGAGGGTGATGCTACACATCACCCTCAAGCTCTTCACTTATGGTGAGCCTAAGGAACTTAAGCTTCAAGGAAGTGGTTTCCATATAAGTGAACCTTTCTTTCTTGTTCTTTCTGATATGGGACTAAATGTCTCCGTAATTTCTCATTCACACACTAAAGGGCGGTGATGGGCTTTCAAGGCCCATTAGGGTATTTAGGCATATTTTGGCCCATTACCCAACAATCCCCCACATAAATAGAAATTGGACTTAGATCAATGATCATCAAAGATCAGCAAAGGCAAACCCCCACATAAAAAGATTTTAATGCAAATGAATATGCAGACACACTAAAGAGAGTATAATGGGATGAAGTTGTATCGGGATAGGTAGCTTGTGGCTTTGAACCTTCCTTAGTGAGTTGTTATCGAGTTTACTTGCTAAAAGGTGAACATGATGTCTTGAACCTTTCAGAATTTTATGTAAACTAAGACAATAACAATCACACAACTTCTTCCCGAGCATTCTTTTGGTTTTCATGGTTGTGTTCATTTTGGGCCCGAACAACTCCTGGTCTCATGAGTGCTTCAGAGAATTAAACCTTAAAATTCTCATAGAATTGGCCCAGTTCACACTCACATAGGTGATTCTTATTAAGATATCATGCTATACCCCACATGAATGTTTATGTCATAAGAATCATTAAAAGCATGCTTATCCTAGTACCTTTAGTAGGTAGCACCAATTATCATAGGAATGAGTAGGATTGTACATCCTTAGTCCTATCAAGTCTCTTCATATATTTAGTTGTCCCTTTTGAACCTAGATCTTGGGATCTCCAGTCAGCTAGGTTGGATATCCACTATGAAGATTTTTCAGTTATAGGTTTTAAACCCATTCCCCTCGATAAAAGTTTACTTGATCTCTTGGTAACCCCTTTGTTAATGGATCCACTAGGTTTTCTTTGACTGAACATAGTCAATAGAAATTACACCAATTTCAAGTAACTACTTAATGGTATTATGTCTGCGACATATATGTCTAGACTTACCATTATACATTTTATTCTGTGCTCTGCAAATTGCCGATTGACTATCATAATGTATGCATATTGCAGACATAGGCTTTGACCAATATGGAATATCTTCTAAAAGGTTTCGAAGCCATTCTACTTCTTCAGCTGCCATTTCTAAGGCAGTAAACTCAGATTTCATAGTGGATCGAGCTATACATGTTTGCTTAGAAGATTTCCATGACACAGCACCTCCTCCTAAGGTGAATACATATCCACTTGTGGATTTTGTATCTTCTGTGTTAGATATCCAATTTGCATCACTGTATCCTTCTAGTACAGCTGGATATCTTGAATAATGTAACCATAACTTAGGGTATATCGCAGATATCTTAATACCCTTATTAAAGCTATCCAATGATTTGGACATGAATTACTTGTAAATCTACTCAACTTATTGACACATATGCTATGTCAGGACGAGTGCAATTCATAACATACATTAAACTGCCAACTATACGTGAGTATTCCAATTGAGATATGGGTTCTCCAGTATACTTAGCCAAATGTAGATTAACATCTACAGGTATTTTCACCGGGCTAGTATCATACTTTTTATACTTATTTAATATTTTTAATATAATGAGATTGAGATAATATTATTTTTTCAGATATTTTAGTGATTCGAATCCCTAGTATAACATCTGCAACACCCATATTTTTCATATTAAAATGTTTGATTAACATTTTCTTTGTCTGTTTAATCATTTCTATATTACTACTAATGATTAACAGGTCATCTACATATAAGCAGATTATCACATACCCTTCAAGCAGGGTTTTAGCATATATACATTTGTCACATTCATTTATTTTGAATCCATTTGATAACATGACATTATCAAATTTTATATGCCGTTGCTTAGGTGCTTGCTTTAATCCATATAAGGATTTAACAAGTCTACACACCTTCTTTTCTTGTCCTGGAACAATAAATCCCTTAGGTTGTTCCATGTATATTTTTTCATCTAATTCACCATTCAGAAAAGCAGTTTTAACATCCATTTGATGAATTTCAAGATTGTTAATGGCTGCAAAAGTGATTAACATTCTTATAGATGTTATTCTACTTACTAGTGAATAGGTATCAAAGAAGTTATACCTTCTTTTTGTTTGAAGCCCTTAGCCACTAATCTGGCTTTATACTTGTCAATTGATCCATCAGCCTTTAGCTTTTTCTTAAAGATCCACTTGCACCCTAAAGGTTTCATACCAGATGGTAAGTCTACCAACTCCCAGGTATGATTATGTATAATGGACTCAATTTCATTATTGACAGCTTCTTTCCAAAAGGGTGCTTCTGGATTAGACATTGCCTCCTTGAATGTCTGAGGTTCATCTTGTAACATATAAGTTACATAATCAGGACCAAAAGACTTTGCAACTCTTGGTCTCTTACTGCGTCTGGGTTCATCTTCAGGATATTCTTCCTGATGACTACTACTAGCAGTATTATCATCATAAGTTCTTTTATTTGAACTTATTTCTAATTTCCTTTTACTTGGAAATATATCTTCAAAGAATGTTGCATTCCTTGATTCCATGATTGTATTTTTCTGTATATCAGTTATATCTGATTTATACATAAGAAAGCGATAATCACTACTATTATGTGCATAACCAATAAATATACAATCAACAGTTTTAGGTCCTATTTTAACCTTTTTGGGTTCCAGAATAGCTACTTTAGCTAGATACCCCCACACTCTTAAGTAATTGTAAGAAGGCTTCTTTCCTTTCCATAACTCATATGGAGTAATTTTCTTCTTCTTAAGAGGTATCTTATTAAGAATATGATTTGCTGAGAGAATTGCTTCTCCCATAAATTCTGTGGTGTACCAGAATTTATTAACATAGCATTCATCATTTCTTTTAATGTACGGTTTTTACGTTCTGTAATTCCATTAGATTGGGAAGAATAAGGAGCAATAGTTTGATGAATAATGCCATGCTCTTGACAGAATTCATCACAAGGTTCATCGTATTCACCACCTCTATCACTCCTTATGGCCTTAATCTTTTTCCCAAGTTAATTTTAACTTCATTCTTATAACATTTAAACATTTCTAAGGCCTCATCCTTAGACTTTAGTAGATACACATAGCAGTATCTAGTTGAATCATCAATAAATATTATAAAATACTTTTTACCTTCTCTAGTTTGAACTAACTTTAAGTCACATAGATCACTGTGAATTAAGTCAAGAGGTTTAGTATTTCTTTCAACTGATGGAAATGGTTTTTGCTAACTTAGCTTCAACACACACTTCACACTTGTAATGTGGATCGATTTCACGATTAGGTAATAATTCTAATTTCATTAATTTTTGTAATGAATTAAAATTCACATGTCCTAATCTATCATGCCATAGACAAGAAGAGTCAACCATATAAGCAGAAGAAGAAGCTTTATTTATTTCAAGGTTTCTGTGTACAGTCATTACATTCACCTTGAATAATCCATTATTCAAGTAACCCCTACCAATAAATATCCCCCCCTTAGTGAGTACAAATTTATCAGACTCAAAGACCATCCTAAAGCCATGTTTCTTAGGAGGGAGCCTGATATAAGATTCTTCCGGATGTCAGGGATATGTAGCACATCATTCAGTAGAAGCTCCTTGCCAGATGTCATCTTCATAACGATGCGGCCAAGTCCTTCTATCTTGGATGTAGCGGAGTTACCCATGACCAAATTTCTACCATTGATAGGAGTATATGATGAGAACATACTCTTATCAGAGCAACATGTCTGGTAGCTTCAGTGTCGATGTACCATTCATTTGCTTTGTCAACCATGTTTGCTTCAAATACAACAGCTGACAACATCATCTCGGATACCTCTTTGGATAGGGTTTCAGTAATGTTGACCTCTTTCCTTTCTTTATTCTTGAAACGACAGTCCTTGGATTTGTGTCCTTGCTTTCCACAAACAAAGCACTTTCCCTTGAATTTATATTTCTTAAGATTTTCCTTCTTCTGTTTAAAGCCTTTGCCTGGAAACTTGCGTTTCTTTCTTCCTTCTATGAGGTTGGCCTTTGGCTCAGCAGGTTGTTCTCCTATCTTCTTATCTTGGCTCTTATTGTCCTCCTTGATCCTCAGGCAGACAATTAGACCTTCAAGTCCCATCTCCTTCCGCTTATGCTTCAGATAGTTCTTGAAGTCCTTCCATAGTGGTGGTAGCTTCTCTATGATAGCAGCTACCTGGAATGACTCACTGAGAGACATTCTCTCTACATGTATCTCATGCAGGATGATCTGGAGCTCTTAGACTTGCTCCATAACAGTTTTGTGGTCAACCATTTTGTAGTCTAGGAACCTTCCAACCATAAACTTCTTGTGTCCAGCATCCTCTGTCTTGTACTTTTTGTCCAGGGATGCTCATAACTCCTTGGCTGTAGCAATACTGCTGTACACATTGTACAGGGTATTGTCCATACCATTCAGGATATAATTCTTGCAAAGAAGTCTGAGTGCTTCCATGCCTCCACCGCAGCAATGACTTATTTTTCGGTCTCCCCTTCCTTCAGGATAGGCAGATCTTTATTCAGCACTCTGACCAGGTTCAGAGTTGTGAGGTAGAACAGCATCTTCTGTTGCCACCTCTTGAAGTCCGTGCTAGAGAATTTCTTTGGTCTCTCGGTTTGAACTGATGTCGTCATAGTAGCCATCTGTAGCAGCACTTCGGTAGCACGGACCCGGTGAAATTTCAAGCCACTTGACCGAATATATTCGGAAATCACTAGGCATCACACCAGACTGGCCGAAAAAGTGCAAATTCTAGCTTGTATGATTGATTATAGTCCGTAGTGAGAGCCTGATATCAGGTCTGATTTTTACCCTGACACCTCTACGATAGAAAGCAAGGAGTGCGAAAAGCAGGAAGGAAGATAGAGAGAGCGGCAGAGGAACTATGAAATGAAGGACTTTTCCTTGACCTTGACATGCTGTCCCCTTACCGTCCGTCTCAACTTCTAGAATAGGAACTCGGAGCAAAAGAAGACCCCACAACCTACTAATCAAATAGGAAAAAATGAGATGAGAAGGTCCCATTGAACATGATACTTTATACAAATGGAACTAGTCCCTTCCTCCTTTCTGGTCTTTAGGATCCTGGAGAATCCACTTTCCTTGACTACCAAATTTCTACACTGGGGATTCTAGTCTGTCAAGGTAGACCTAGGAGTTTTCCCTATTCCATTCCCCTTCCTCAAACTTAGAAAGTTCTTAATTGAATCAGACTTGCGGTCAAAGGAACCCTAGAGTAAGAGGAAAGGGAACTAGGAAGTTACTCCAATCCCTCGAGTGTGCCGGAGGGAACTAGTTGGACTTTCCCTATCGAATATGCCTAAGAAAGAAGATTGGAAACCATCAAGATCCTTCTTTCTTATATCTTTAGGAAACTCCTTTCCAGGCATAGTGTTATAAGGAAGGGACATAATTTTAGTTATCCAGACGGCTGCTTCCTTCCTTTCTTCCTTCTCTTCCTAAGGAGATATTCATTAAACCATTAACAGTCAAACCGATCGGAGAGAGATTGCTTTTCTCACAGACCGGAGAAGGTCAATAGCCTCAAAGCCCATAAGACCCTAAGACGCGAAACAACAAAAGGAATTTTCTTTCAAAGAAGCCCTGATTACCTTAAAAATGATGCCTTTCCTATCTACGCCGAAACTCTTGGAAGGCCTTACTGATAGAGATATAGACTAAAAATATGCTTTATGTCTTTACATTTTTAATGAGAATTCATTTTGAGCAATGTGTGCCATTTACTATATATATGTGCATGTGTCTAGTATTTCCAAAGAGTATTTGATCTAGTGTGTAGAGTACGGCTTACACACAGAAGACTAGATCATCGGTTCTTTTGGAATACAAGTTTATTGTTCACAGTTTTAGATGGAATTGGACACACCATCAGTAGAGCTGTAGCACAAATTTAAGTAGGTCTGTCTTGACTACGGGGAATGGTTTATTCTAACTATTTGTGCTAGTACACTTTGTGTGTATTGAACAGGACCCAGTTGAGTTGATTATTTTATACTGACTTTATAAAATAATTTAGAACTCATGAATATTATGATTACTTATGCTCTTAATCTGAATTCTATTTCTAGACACGTGTATGTAGTGATTATTGCTTTGATTACACATAGAGTGAGATTCTATATGAGTCAATAAACTCAGTGGGTTGGGCAATAACATTATATATATGGTGAATATTAATAGTTGAAGGAATCCACGTCCTGTTAATTTGGACTGATGATATCCCCTTGAGAAAGCTTATAAGTTTTGATGTATCAAATCTTGCAAGTGGATTTTGAATCCGATACATCAAATAAGTTAAGTGGATAAGTCTCAAGGATAATAACAGCCAATTAAATTATATTGTCAGTATTTAAATTTAATTGGTGGATATCTGTAATCTTAACGTGGGGAGATAATAAGTATTTAATATTAAGGCTCGAAAATATAAATTCGAATATGATTAGGAGTACAATTATAATTCTTTAGTGGAATGAATTATAATTTACGTAATTGAATCCTAACCCGGGATAGGATTAGGAGATTTAATTACGTGGGAAGTCCTTTTCATATTTGCCTATTTGGTCCCTGTTGTAGCCCTATAAATACCCTCTCAATTGGTTGCTAGGGTTAACGCTTTTGAGAAAAAGAAAAGCAAGAAACCCTAGGTCGGCCGAGAGAGATCCCACCATCTTGTGAGAGAAGAAGGTATTTCGGGAATACGGCGGAAGGCCAAAAGGTTGAGGTCGAGCAATCAAATCAAGTGTTCCAGCGTTCAAGTCTGAAGGTATAATCTTATACTCATAGATTAGAACGGTAAAAGATTTTTGCATTACTCATATACGCTATAGCCGTGATCTTGGGGGTATTCCGCGCTCCCCAACAGTGGTATCAGAGCCACGGCTGATACTGTATATGAATAATGCGGCCATGTTCTCCATTAATCGGAATATGCATGCGTGGGATGGATCGTGCTTGCTGCTAATGTTATTTTGCAGGTTTCTATCCTGTTATTATGGTCACGTGAATGTATGTGTTCTGATTTAATATTGCTTAGATCTGTTTTGTGAACTCCGGTTTTAAGGAGGCTAGGATCATTGTAATATTTTATAGCATGTATGCTCCGGTTTTTTGAGAGCTTTGTGTTTGTAAATACGTAGCATGTGAACTCCTATATGGAGGCATAGGATTTTTTGTAATCTGGTGCGGCTCCATGGAGGAAGATGACCTGCTGCACGTTGCAGGATATGATTCTGAGATGAATCGGATAAGATATGATTCTAAGATGAATCGGATGAAGATATGATTCTAAGAAGAATCGGATGAAGATATGATTAGAATCGGATGAAGATAGGATTCTAAGCAGAATCCTTGCAGATAAGATTTCAAGGAAATCCGTTGCAGATAAGGAAATCCGATGCAGATAAGATTTCAAGGAAATCCGTTGCAAATCACGATTCTAAAGGAAAATTCAAAGCGCGATCGAGCTGGGGGCCAGCCCCCAGACCCCCGTATGCGAAGCGGCAAATCGTCGAGCAAAGTAGCAATCATGGTGCGACAGAGATCTTCATCTGCATGGAGAATTTTGACCATAATAACAGGGATTTTATTTATCTTGTTTATATTGGTTATGTTGCATACTTGCTTGATTGTTTATCCTTTTGTTCTTATGTCTATAACTAGGAGAACATGGTTAATTGGATAATCACTTGCTGTTTGTGTTTATAAGATAATCAAACACAAGTTTAATAACCCTCAAAATATTGTTTAAATAACTAAGTGGGAGAGGGAATTAATCACATTTAAATCCCATGGTCCCATCACTTGTTTATTGGTGAGGTAGTTAATTTCACGCGTTAGCATTAGTGCTTTCCTCCCCATAGGATGAAATTGATTGCCAGCTCACCAAGAATAATCCCTGGTAGTTGTTAATGTTGGATTACCTCTCCATCTGAGGGATCCACCATGGGACAATGGATCTAGCATTGAGTGATGGTATACACTTAGGTATAAATATTGGTATCCTCCCCATCGGAGTCACTACAAATATTTATATGACCAAAGTTAGCCAGCTAATTAATTTTACTTGGTATGTTACCTTTTACCTAGATAGTAAAATTAATAGGTTTTATCTGTCTAGATAAATGATGAGTAGTAGACGTCCTCCCATCGAGGCATACTATTCAAAATGTACTAGGCTGCTGGCGAATTCTATTATTATGTAGTGGTTGAGGGGCCCTACTTATAATTTTGAATTTAAAGTTTATTGCTCATTATATCTTATTTGATGTATGAATGATTCTCAGGATTAAAATGTCTTCTTTCAATCCACTTGCTGTGATACTCAAAGAAAACAAATTGACTGGTCCTAATTACATTGATTGGAAAAGAAACCTGGATATAGTGTTAACTGCAGAAGGGTACAAGTATGTGCTCACTCAGGTCTGTCCCGCAGAGCCCGGTGAAGGGGCTTCAGATCAGGAGTCCCAAGCTTACCGTAAGTGGGTTAAGGCTGATGAGATGGCGCGGTGTTACATATTGGCATCTATGTCAAATGTTCTGCAACATCAGCATCAATCTATGCCCTCTGCCTATGACATGATGTTCAACCTCAAAGAAATGTTTGGGGATCAGAGTCGTGCAGCTAGGCAGACTGCGATGAAAGAACTGATGAACACTAATATGGCTGAAGGAACTCCTGTCAGGGATCATGTTCTAAAGATGATTAGCCTTCTGAACGAACTGGAGATCCTTGGAGCGGAGATGGATGGGGAAACCCAAGTTGATATCATTCTCCAGTCCCTACCTGATTCCTTTAAGCAGTTCTGCCTAAATTACACTATGAACAAAATGAATTTTTCATTGGCAGAGCTACTTAAAGAACTTCAGGTAGCAGAGAGTTTCATAATGAAGCCTGCAGTTGCTATGGTTACTGAAAAAGGTTCTTCTTCGAAGTCTCATGCTAAGAAGAAGAAAAAGGTTCAGAAAAAGAAACAGCATCATGCCCCACAGCCCAATGGGGAAATAAAAAAGAAGGGAAAGTGCTTCGTCTGCAAGCAGCCAGGTCACTGGAAGCAGCAATGTCCAGTTTGGCTTGCCAGGAAACAGGCTAGAGGTATATCTCATTCACTTGTAGTTGAAACTTGTTTAGTGCTGTTATCTACTAGTGGCTGGTGTGTAGATACGGGAGCCACTAATCATGTTTGCAATTCTTTGCAGGGGTTCCAGCAGACCCGGCAGCTAAGTGATGGAGAGATTTACATATTTCTGGGAGATGGCACGAGAGTGTCAGTAGTTGCAGTGGGAGATTTTAGCTTTTCTTTTAGTAGAAATAGGATTTTAATATTAAAAGACTGTTTATTTGTACCTTCAATTAGAAGGAATTTAATTTCAGTTTCTAAGTTGGTTGATGATGGATATTCAGTTTATTTTAATGACTCCGTTGTTATTAAGAAAAATAAACATTTTATCTGTTCTGGTACATTGGTGGATGGTCTTTATATTATTAATCCTGTTTCTCCTACTGTGCAACTAAATGAAGTGAATAACAATAATAGACCATGTAAGAGAAAACATCCTTCTGAAATGAATCAAACTTATCTTTGGCACTTGCGCCTAGGTCATATAAATCTAAGACGGATTTCTAGACTGGTTCAAGATGGACCATTAGGTTCATTGGAAGTAGAGGCACTACCGGTCTGTGAATCTTGCTTAGAAGGAAAAATGACCAAGCGGCCATTCTCGGCCAAAGGCAATAGAGCTAAGGAGATATTAGAATTGGTTCACTCTGATTTGTGTGGCCCAATGAACGTCCAAGCTAGAGGTGGTTTTGAGTACTTTGTCACTTTTATTGATGATTACTCAAGATATGGGTATATTTATCTGATGCGCCGTAAGTCTGAATGCTTTGAAAAATTTAAAATTTTTAAGGCAGAAACGGAGAACCGTCATGGTAAAAATATCAAGACACTACGATCCGATCGTGGTGGCGAGTACCTCTTAGGGGAGTTCACAGATTACTTATTAGATGCTGGGATTGAATCCCAGTTGTCTGCACCTAGAACGCCACAGCAGAATGGTGTAGCTGAAAGAAGGAATAGGACTCTTATGGATATGGTTAGATCTATGATGAGTTATTCAGACTTACCTATTTCGTTTTGGGGATATGCATTAGAGACCGCTGCATATATTCTTAACTTGGTACCATCTAAGTCAGTACCTAAGACACCCACAGAACTGTGGACTGGGCGCAAGCCTAGTCTAAGACATGTTCGGGTTTGGGGTTGTCCAGCACATGTACTAAAAGGTAAACCAGATAAGTTGGAATCAAGGACAGATGTATGCTTCTTTGTTGGATATCCTAAAGGAACAAAAGGTGGTTTATTTTATTGTCCTAAGGATCAGAAGGTCATTGTTAGCACCAATGCCCGATTCTTGGAGGAGGACTATATTATAGACCACAAACCCAGAAGTAAAATTGCTCTAGAAGAGTTGAGAGGCGATAAAACTAGACAGGCTCCTTTAATACCAATAGTACAAGCAGAAACACCACAAGAAAGTAGGTTCCCAAACTTCCCAATAACTATTCGTAGTGGGAGAAGTATAGTAACACGAACTGACCCTGAACTGATACAAAAGGATACCATTAATGCACCAGTTTCAGAACCAGTGCAGGTTGATGGAGCACAAGGATCAGAGTCAGATCGTATTACTACTAGCACATACAATCAGGTTGTGCCTCGTCGTAGTGGGAGGGTTGTAAATACACCTAAACGGTATACGTTCCTTGGAGAGTCATATGACAGAATCTCTGATGAACTGGATACTGAACCCAGTAGCTACAATGAAGCATTACAGGATAAAGATGCAACTCTTTGGCAAAATGCTATGAAATCAGAGATAGAGTCTATGCACTTTAATCAGGTCTGGGATCTTGTAGAACCACCCGAGGGAGTAAAACCCATCGGATGCAAGTGGATCTATAAGAAGAAGAGAGGAGCAGACGGGAAGGTGGAAACCTTCAAGGCTAGGCTAGTTGCAAAAGGTTTTACTCAGAAAGAAGGGATCGACTATGAGGAAACCTTTTCACCAGTAGCTATGCTTAAGTCTATCCGGATTCTCTTATCCATTGCAGCTCATTTCGATTACGAAGTTTGGCAAATGGATGTCAAGACAGCTTTCCTTAATGGAAATCTTGACGAATGCATTTACATGATGCAACCAGACGGTTTTATAGTAAAAGGCCAGGAGCACTTGGTGTGCAAGCTTAAGAGGTCCATTTATGGACTTAAGCAGGCATCTAGATCTTGGAATACTCGTTTTGATCAAGCTATTAAATCTTATGGTTTTGATCAAAGTCCTGACGAGTCATGTGTGTACAAGAAGCGTGATGGAAAAACTTTGGTGTTTCTGGTGCTATATGTGGATGACATCTTACTTATTGGAAACGATATGGGAGTGTTATCTTCGGTCAAGGTATGGTTATCTGGACAATTTGATATGAAGGACTTGGGAGAAGCAAGTCACATCCTAGGGATCAAGCTTTTGCGAGATCGCAAGCAAAGGATGATATGCTTATCTCAAGCCACTTATATCGATAAAATTCTCACCCGTTTTGGTATGCATAATTCCAAGAAAGGATTTCTTCCTTTCAGGCATGGAATTTCTCTATCTAAGGATCAGTGTCCTAAGACACCTGAAGAGATAGAAAGTATGAAGGCAGTTCCTTATGCTTCTGCAGTAGGAAGCCTAATGTATGCTATGCTATGTACTAGACCTGATATCTGTTTGCCGTAGGCATGGTTAGCAGATTTCAGTCTAACCCTGGGCGAGAACATTGGACTGCAGTAAAACATATAATTAAGTACCTGAAAAGGACTAAAGATTATATGTTAGTTTACCAAGCAGATAGTCTTGTGCCTATAGGATATACAGATTCGGACTTCCAATCAGATAATGAATCTAGGAAATCAACCTCGGGATATGTGTTCACTTTGGGTGGTGGAGCAATTAGCTGGAGGAGTGTGAAGCAGACTTGTGTTGCTGACTCTACCATGGAAGCTGAGTATGTGGCTGCATCTGAAGCTGCAAAAGAGGCTGTTTGGCTAAGAAACTTTCTTTTGGATCTTAGTGTGATACCTTCAGTGCAATTACCTATTACACTTTATTGTGATAATAGTGGGGCAGTTGCTAATTCGAAGGAACCCAGGACCCATAAGAAATCTAAACACATTGAGCGTAAGTATCACCTGATACGTGACATCGTGCAAAGAGGTGACGTGCTGGTGACCAAGGTTACATCTGAGGACAACCTGGCAGATCCTTTTACAAAGAGTTTAACTTCAAAAGTTTTTGATAGACATGTAGAGGGCATGGGAGTTAGATGTGTACAAGCATTGCTTTGAGTCTAAGTGGGAGATTGATAGAGATATAGACTAAAAGATATGCTTTATGTCTTTACATTTTTAATGAGAATTCATTTTGAGCAATGTGTGCCATTTACTATATATGTGCATGTGTCTAGTATTTACAAAGAGTATTTGATCTAGTGTGTAGAGTACGGCTTACACACAGAAGACTAGATCATCGGTTCTTTTGGAATACAAGTTTATTGTTCACAGTTTTAGATGGAATTGGACACACCATCAGTAGAACTGTAGCACAAATTTAGTAGGTCTGTCTTGACTACGGGGAATGGTTTATTCTAACTATTTGTGCTAGTACACTTTGTGTGTATTGAACAGGACCCAGTTGAGTTGATTATTTTATACTGACTTTATAAAATAATTTAAACTCATGAATATTATGATTACTTATGCTCTTAATCTGAATTCTATTTCTAGACACGTGTATGTAGTGATTATTGCTTTGATTACACATAGAGTGAGATTCTATATGAGTCAATAAACTCAGTGGGTTGGGCAATAACATTATATATATGGTGAATATTAATAGTTGAAGGAATCCACGTCCTGTTAATTTGGATTGATGATATCCCCTTGAGAAAGCTTATAAGTTTTGATTGTATCAAATCTTGCAAGTGGATTTTGAATCCGATACATCAAATAAGTTAAGTGGATAAGTCTCAAGGATAATAACAGCCAATTAAATTATATTGTCAGTATTTAAATTTAATTGGTGGATATCTGTAATCTTAACGTGGGGAGATAATAAGTATTTAATATTAAGGCTCGAAAATATAAATTCGAATATGATTAGGAGTACAATTATAATTCTTTAGTGGAATGAATTATAATTTACGTAATTGAATCCTAACCCGGGATAGGATTAGGAGATTTAATTACGTGGGAAGTCCTTTTCATATTTGCCTATTGGTCCCTGTTGTAGCCCTATAAATACCCTCTCAATTGGTTGCTAGGGTTAACGCTTTTGAGAAAAAAGAAAACAAGAAACCCTAGGTCGGCCGAGAGATCCCACCATCTTGTGAGAGAAGAAGGTATTTCGGGAATACGGCGGAAGGCCAAAAGGTTGAGGTCGAGCAATCAAATCAAGTGTTCCAGCGTTCAAGTCTGAAGGTATAATCTTATACTCATAGATTAGAACGGTAAAAGATTTTTGCATTACTCATATACGCTATAGCCGTGATCTTGGGGGTATTCCGCGCTCCCCAACACTTACGACTGCAGGGAAAGAGCTAAGAGCAGATAGGCCAGAAGAGGATTCTCTGCCTATTCCTATTGATTCACCCTCCTCATCCAGTCTCACTTCCTTTAGCTACTCCGGTATCGGGGAAATCAGTTCAGACATATCTTCTCTAGAGGAAGCCCTTCTTGCCTGAGGAAAATCCGTCTTTTCCCCCCACCCTCAACTGAGCAGCCAAGTCGATCCCAAACAGGAGGGACGTGGAGATCACTACATCGAGGAAGCCAAGGACTAATGCGGGCCTCGAACTCATCTAAGTCGGACCCGGTAAAAAAATTACTTATTTGGATAAAGAGCATAACGGATTCTCGGTGCCCATAGGCAAGCTTGTGACCACTGCTCACCCGCAGCATGAACAAATGTCATCAGAGACTGAAAGGCACAGAGTTCATAAGGAAAAGATGTTAAAAGAGTATTTTACCCTTTGTACATCCTTCGATGTAGAGGCATTTGTCCCGATTTATAATCACCATTCCTTCAGGCCTCTAGACGACCAATTTGACTCATCTCTCCATGGTTGGCCACCCTAAGAAGGTAACCTCGGCCTCTTCAAGGATTCGATATCGTTCTTTCCCATGGATGCACCACACAGGGGAGTGCCGATCTTGCAATTCTTCCTGAGGACCTTGCATCCTCATCGTCTTGTGGCGTGATAAGGATTATGTGCTGGACATCGACACCGACCTTTCTTGCCCTAGGGACTTTACCTCCCTACTTCATCCAACTTTACCACTCCTATAAAATGGATCCCCTTTTCCACATGCTTGAAGCTCTAGCCCTTCTAGCCTTTGAAGTTCGATCAGTCTCTGCAACTCAAAAATCTGTCTGGTCCCTTCTTTAGTTTAGTTCAAGCGGCATCCCAATTAGGGACTAAACGCTACGAGCCTTTTGAAACTATCTCATTCTTCCCCTCTCTCTGGAGTTGGTCCCTTTCTTCCTCCAGTACTCATGGATTGGCTTCATTTCCTTACCGCCTTACTTAAGAAAGAAAGCACTTCTTGCTCCCTTTCGAGGTGCAGAAAAAAAGGGCTATTGGCCGATCTAATGCACGTGGTTACCTATTGATCTGACCTTTCCTTTTCTGAGATTTCCATTCAATCAGCATTTCTAGAGGCATACTCATATTATAGATATCCCATTGACGTCCCACAGATTAATCCTTCACAGCATATTCTAATTCAATAGCATTTGTCCGAGCGTATTTGAAAACAACAGTCAAGGAATCAGTCCCAACAGCTTCTACATTAACAACCGATACTGTTACAGTGTTTACTCCACCATGAGCCGATTGCTCTTAAAGGAGAAACCAATGGAACATAGTAGTTCATTTTTCTCTCCCGTCGGTTAAGTAATTTGTCTATCCGGTTTTGACCTAAGCATGTAAGGGCTTCCTCGTAGGGTAACCAAACCATGCCTTGACCCATTTCTTTCTTTGTGTTTTCCGAACCAAACCATCTCCATCTCACTTACCTTACCACCCACTCAAGCAAGACTCCATAGCTAAAGTAGAGTTAGGGAGGCTGACCATGTAACTAACTAGCGCAAGTAGGGAGGGCTGCGAAGCTTTTCTTGTGAAGCCACTTCCTCACGTTAGGTGTAGTTCGAAACTGATGAGAGTCTGGAGAGGGTCTTGTCATGAGTTACGCTAAGCATAGAGCTGTGTGTCGGGCCATCTAAGGAAGCGGATCTGTCTGCTGAGGGATGCTATAGAGCACCTTTGTTGGCACGCTTAATTACCACCACAAGGCGACCAAAGGGAGGGCAGGGCAGAGAGCCTTTCCAAAAAGGTGGCTTAGAGCGCCAGTCAGGCTCGTAGCAAGGAAGAGTTTAATATGATATTTTAGAAGGAAGGCGATCGGGGTGCAAAGCGTCGACTTGTACGAGCGATGTCATTCAAAAGAAGCACGAGCAAACCTAGAGCAAGCGCATCGAAGCGCAGTCTCAGGAAGAAAGAAAAGGCGATAGAAGCGTACTTTCGTATACGACTGCACGTACTGACCATAACCTCGAGAGGGGGAATAGAGAAAGCCCGGTATGGATATTCATTCCACTAAGGCTTGCCTACTGCTTTGTTACCAGAGCTGGATCGATTTCATCTTTTCCCAGTGCCCATGCTCCTACTCCTTTGGCTGGTGCCAAATCAGGTGACTTTGAAATTGAAGCTTGCCCGCAGTTAGATGTAACCATGCTGGCAGTACTATGATAGCCTTAGATCTTGAAGGTCTCTGTCCCTAGGAACGTGATGCTTAGATGCGAGGTTGAAATGACGGAAAGATAGACAGAAGAGGATAAGCAGCTATAAATAGGGTATGCCACAGCTCCTTCTGAAGGAAGATCGAGGATTTTTTCGGTCGAAAGATCCTTACTCCTAGTGCAATCTAAGTCTTCGTCCTAAACTACAGCTACTTCGCGCGAGCCCTCAATCAACAACTTTCTTGTAGAATGATCGCAGAAACTGAACGCCGATATACAACAACGATAGAACACTCCAAGATCTAGGGAAGGCACCTTTCGGGACATTGGTTCACTTGCTTGGTAGCCGAGAAGGCTTGAAATGACGCTTGCCCACCACAGCATAAAACCATGTCGCAAGACACCATGCATCACAGCAGAAGCAAGCATTGTCCGCATAACTTGGCTTCAGACAAGACGGCTGCGATTGACGGAGAAAAGGCCAGTAACGCTAGCTGGTACTTAACCTCGTGCAATAAGTTCACTCACTATACTATACTGCGACGGTCGCTCCATACTTACTATTAATATTATTTTAAGTACTTTTCTACCATAAACAACGAAGAGTTTTGCTTAAGTTCGAGCTGGTCCTCTCAAACGGCGAGGCCTTCTCTCATATGATCTTTGATCCTCTCAATCGGCGAGGCCTTACCGCGCACCCATACCTCCTTTATCACTGAGCGGTCATTTAGGGGCCTTAGCTGGTGATCTGGGCTGTTTCCCTCTCGACGATGAAGCTTATCCCCCATCGTCTCATTGGCCGACCTTGACCCTTGTTATTTTGGGGTCATATCTAGTATTCAGAGTTTGCCTCGATTTGGTACCGCTCTCATGGCCTGCACTGAAACAGTGCTTTACACCTAGATGTCAAGTCAACTGCTGCGCCTCAACGCATTTCGGGGAGAACCAGCTAGCTCTGGGTTCGAGTGGCATTTCACCCCTAACCACAACTCATCCGCTGATTCTTCAACATCAGTCGGTTCGGACCTCCACTTAGTTTCACCAAAGCTTCATCCTGGTCATGGATAGATCACCCAGGTTCGGGTCCATAAGTAGTGACAATCGCCCTATGAAGACTCACTTTTGCTACGGCTCCGGTGGGTTCCCTTAACCAAGCCACTGCCTATGAGTCGTCGGCTCATTCTTCAACAGGCACGCGGTCAGAGATCACATTCTCCTCCCACTGCTTGGGAGCTCACGATTTTATGTTCTATTTCACTCTCTGATGGGGGTTTTTTTCACCTTTCCCTCACGGTACTACTTCGCTATCGGTCATCCAGGAGTATTTAGCCTTGCAAGGTGGTCCTTGCTGATTCACATGGGATTCCACGTGCCCCATGCTACTCGGGTCAGAGCGTATAGTGATGCTTTCGGCTACTGGACTTTTGCCATCTAGGGTGCAGCATGTAACCGCTTCGCCTAGCAGCACGACGCTTGTATTGCTCTCCCACAACCCCATTTTCACGGTTTAGGCTGCTCCCATTTCGCTCGCCGCTACTACGGGAATCGCTTTTGCTTTCCCCTCTTCTAATGCAACTGAACTATTGTATTCAAAGTGTACCGCGCCTTGCTTCCGAAAGTTAACTACGACACCTGCAGAAAGGAGGCTTTCTCTAAGACTTCCAAAGCCTAGAACTGTAGAAGTTGTTTTATCTATCATGAGCGCCTACCCGAACAAGAAGGATTTTCTCAAAGGTTCTTGCACTCTATTACCGAAACTACTTGACTTGCCCGAAAGTGGAGCGATTTCCTGACTCAAAAGCCGAAAAGCACTCCATGGACTTGCACAGAACAGAAGGAGTTTTCACGGCAGGCTTGAAGAACTTGCAAAAGAGTCCCTGAACTAGACCTGCAACACTGACTTTCTCTCTCTACCACCGTCACTGCCTTCCGACTGTCACTATCCCTTTTGCAACGGAAAGTGATCTCTGGCCGGATCAAAACAGAAAGAGTGTCTTTTTTCACTAGAGCTTTCCGCTTTCACTAGACTGACTGGACTTTCTTGAAAGAACTAGCTCTACTTCCGGCTTTAAGGAGCTTGACTTTAAAGTAGTTGACTTAAAGACTGAAAATTTCGAACGGTTTAAGTTACGACTTCCGCTAGCACCTGACTCACCCGGCAATACTGACTTGAACCGGCTCCTGCTTTGATAGAGTTGTACTGGCTCTGGCACAGGTTCAGGTACTGGTGAAAGCTATTTTGTCTCTTTTTGGTTCTCGCTTGAAGGAGTGCTTGACTAAAAAGCAAAGAGTTTAGCATTTTTCTTCCCGTAACCGACTTGACTTTCTTCCTTGGGCAGAAAGTCAAGATTCTCTAAGCAAAGCACTCTCCAAGCCGAAAGAAAGAAGGAATGTCTTACTTTCCCTACCGCACGGTATGAGAGTTCCCACTTGAACCGGACGAGCAGCTTGCTCCTCGGAACCTAAAACAAAAGGAGTTTATACGATGCTGGAAAAGAAGAAAAAAACAACCCTCAACTGTTCTCACGCCGACAACAAAGAGAGACATACTTAGGCAATCAACTGCCCAAGATAGAATTTCTAACTATCCAAGCCTAAAGCCCGGAAGGAAAGGGAAGGGAATTCTATCGGACCTGACCTGCAAACCAAAGCCAACTAAACTAAGAAGAGAATGGATTTTTCTCCTATCCAAAAGGAAAGCCGGAAAGCGAGTTGCAAGTAAAAGCGAAAGAATTCCGAATCGTCGAAAGAAGTCCAAATTGACTAAGCAACCTGCCAAAAAATCAAACTCGACAGGTCTCTATCTCTACAGCCGAAAGCCTTCCTCTCATCTCCAAAGCACCACCTACCATCCTCGTGTAAGGAAAGGAACTGCTTACCGCAACTGTCGATTTCATAATAAGCCGCCTGCGTTGCTTTAGTTTGAGACTGAGACTGAGGGGATATCCGTAGGTACCTTTCAGATCCAGACTAGACTTTCATTGAAAAAAAAAAGAGAACAACCACCATGATGATCTCTGAACCAAAAACAGATTCAAACTCCTTAATTCTCCCTTTGGGATCTCGCTCAAGGTGGAGATGCAGAGGAATTTCATTCAAAGACCCGTGCATCCTTTGCTTTTTGACGTCATTGCGCGGAGGTGGATTCTCATTCATAACGAAAGCAGAACACTCGCCAGGGATAGTCAAACATAGGGTGCGGCGTCAAGCAACATCTTCATTAACGATAAAAGAAACGATCGTCAGAAGCTGATTGCAAAACACCAAATCTATATAGAAAGCAGCATCTGTATGAGCTCACCTCGACCTGTAGCAAAAGGAGAGAGAGGGAGTGTGTAAAGGCATAATGAGACTGGAGATCAACAATGGAAAACAAACCAAGTCGCATATCCGGAGACGAAGTTAGGCATAAGGCCGTGCATGACTCATTACCGAGCAAGATGAACTCAACTGGGAGAACGACAGGAAGAGGTTCAGCGTCAAGCTGCCAAAGGTAGAACACAACACCTAGGGTGCATGTGAAGGTCCTCAGGGATACAGATAGACATGGGGTACCACTGTGGATCCCAGTTGAAGGAGCAGTTGGAACGTCTTCAATGATCCGTATATGTTGTTGTTTCCACTTCCCAATATGAAGTCATACTAAAATCATGCCAGGAAGCGTTGCATTAGTGAGACACCGCATCCACTACAAGTCTAAACCCTGATATCTTTTACACAGCCCAAGTCTTCACTCTGAATGTCAAAGAGAAAGACGCTGGATTTCAGGAATATCCTGATAAAGTATGACGCCCGAACCTAACTAGAGAGTCTTAGTTGACCCAAAGTCAACCAATGGGACTTCCAAAAAATTTGGGTAGAAATTTTCCCCTTCAATCCAAGATGCAGGCAAAAAAATATCTGATCATAGCCTGTCATCTAATCCCAGTTCCTCGAGACGTCGATGAATCCTCATCATCCGTCTCCTCCAGTTCCCTTACCTGTGTCCATTCCCTCAAATTCAAATGAAAGAAAGGCACATCAGAAAGACAAGAGTGAGTGTCCATCCCTGCAGAACCACCCACGCCCAACATAGAGCAGGCCAGGGCAGTTAATTGGGACAGATGAAACCCCTAGGGAAGTGAAAATCGGCGCAGAGTTATCTTCAGAACAGGGCAAAGCTATCACCAATCTTCTCAGAAAGTATCAAGACATCTTTGCATGGTCTTACAAAGATATGCCAGAACTAAACACAGACATAGTGGAGCATTATCTCCCCCTCAAAGCAGGTTGCAAGCCGGTCAAGCAGAAGTGTTGAAAGCTCAAGCCCACATGGGCCCTACAAGTCAGGAACGAAGTCATGAAGCAGTGGGAAGCAGGTTTCCTCAAAGTGGTCTCTTATCCAACATGGTTGGCCCGTCCCAGTCCCAAAGAAAGACGGGAAAGTCAGAATGTGTGTCGATTACAGGGATCTGAACAGAGCAAGTCCGAAAGTGCTAAAGCCCTCTTCCCAACATTGACATATTGGTTGACAATACAGCAGGCCACGGCATGTTTTCATTCATGGATGGATTCTCGGGTATAATCAGATCAAATGGCAGAGCAAGATCAGGAGAAGACAGCATTCACTACTCAATGGGGGACCTTTTGCTACAAAGTTATGCCCATAAAAGCTGAAGAATGCTGGTTCAACATACCAGAGGGCCATGACCACACTGTTCCATGATATGATGCACCGGGAGATAGAAGTCTACGTAGACGATATGATCGCCAAGTCTCTTGACGCAGAAAGCCACATCGTCAATCTGAGAAAGCTTTTCGAAAGACTCCGTAAGTACCGGCTTCGACTCAACCCAGCTAAGTGTGTATTCGGTGCTACCTCATGGAAACTACTGGGGTTTATTGTCAGCAAGCAGGGGATAGAAGTAGACCCAGCAAAGATCAAAGCAATAGTCGATATGCCGGGTGGACTAAAGTCAAGTGGAAGGTGGCATCATAACGTATAATAAGAGCACGCTTGCTTTTATTGTTTGTTTCACTCTGCTTAACTCTGCTTATTTATTAGTTGAGGCACTGCTGCATCTGTGTGTTCTCATCGTTGAAAGATGTACAGTGCTCGGAGCGCACTTGCGAAGGACCAACGACGAGCTATATAGAGAATAAGAGAAGGAATCTTCTATATATTCTAAAATAAGTGGCCGGGGGTTGAAGTTCAGTTTCTTTTTTTTTAGTAAGCGGATTTCTCCCTTTCTTAACCTCGCAATGAACAAAATGAGATGTTTGCTTGCTTCACTGCCAACAAACAGGCCCACTAGGATGCTCTCTTGGATCGGCAAGGTTAAGGAAAGGCGGAAAGGAATTGGAATCTAATAAGATAACGAAATTCCAGCCTGAAGAAGGGAAGCAGCATAAGCAAAGGAATGATATGATTTGGAAGCAGGGGCGAGAGCGAAATCTGAGTTATTTGAAACAATAACCAACCGAATGGCGAATGGGAAATACATATAAAGTAGACCTTTCTCATAGGGTTAAGGGTAACAGGCTATTCAACCAACCATAAGTAAGAGTTTAAGCTAGCGCTCCTCACCAAACACAAGCCCTGCTAAGCAACAAGGCTCAGCTAGGGCACAGGAGAACTAAGGGCGGGGGGTTACATAACAGAGATTAGCAAACTCATTCGATTCCAGGTCGGTGGGTCAGGGAGATCTTCTTACCAAAGATCGATCGGATAAGGAAACCTTGTTTCAGGCTGTGAAGAGGGGCTAAAGATGGAGAAGAAAGGTGTAGGTAGGCATATCCATGTTTGGGCACTGAACATGGTGGGTAGAGCGAGGGGAAGGGTTGTACGGTTGAGAAGGGACGGGCACTCCTATCCCTTGATAGCTCACCTGGGCGGCTCGCGGCGGGAGACGGAGAAAGCACCCCCTGTCCTCAGTTGCATCTCTGATAGCAGCTGATCTACGACCACCCTCCATCGCTATCCGGCTACCTAAATGCCGGAAAATCGGAGGATTTGTCGTGGAATAGGGGGATTTTGTCGGAAAATCATTTTCCGTAAGGGTAAGGGAGGAATCTATTCGGAAATCCCCAAAAACAAGAGAGGATTGTCCGCATCCCTTTTAATTAAGGCGCGGACGCTTTTTTCTTAGGATAAGTTAGAAAACTACCTAATCTAATGAATTTCTCTCAAAAAAAAGAGAGAAACGAATGAAAAAGTGAAATTCCATTTAGTTCCCGTTAACAACTGGCGCCACTTTTAGGAATTGACTTAGGGGAGGCTAAATCAAAAAAGCCTCTGCCAGAATTGCAAGTGATAGATAACACCATGATCCCGTTATTCACGAAATTGACCTCTGGGAAACAAGAGTGCGGATTACCACTTATTACCAACCCAACAGCAGATTAGAGGAGCTACCCTCGACCTCGAACAGACCTACACTTTTAGTTAGCATGCCCTTAACCGAATGCGCCAAGAGGGGATTCCCCAAAGCAAAAACCGGAACGTTAACAAAATCGAACTCACAAAAATGGAGGAATCTGATTTTGGGACTAAAAGATGCGCTACAAAACCCATACTGGATTGATAAATGGTTGGATAAAGGATTCCATCCTGTATCAATTTGGAAACCGCTGACCGCCACTATTCACCAACTACCGGGGAATCTCTCTTCCATTCTGGGTCGAGGGCAAAAAAATCAAGTAAGGCAATTGTGACGATCACCAGAGAAATGCTACAAACAACTTTCACATGTCATAAAGTGAATAAACTGTTCCTGAGTTACGGCCCTGGGAGAGTGGGTTGTTTTCCTTCGTTGGAGCCACCTGCCGGAATGGGGGGTTCGGGATGGCCGGGAGGGCTAGCCAGTCCTCCACCTGAATCGACGGTTTAAATATCTTAGTAAGATATATCGGTTCAGCCAGCTAGCTGCATGCTGTATCGGGAAGCGCTGATTCATTCCCCCGATTGTGGAATTTCGACATGTTTGTGGTGAACGCGGATTTTCTTCCATGCAAGTGAGTTACGCATTTTGTGATCCGAAATTCGTTGGGCACTTCGGGGCCCTATCAGTCGGTTTGCCAATCAACTGACCCGCTTTTCCTATGTAAAAACAAGGGGTAGACCCTTATAAGCCTCCAGGCCTTCTTCTCTCTCTCTACTAAAAAAAAATTCGAATTAGTACGATATGGCGCTTCACATTTCGGGCGAATGCTCCTATGCTTACGCGTATCGCCTATCAAAGTGTTTTGTTAAACACAAAAACCTTGTATGAGAACTTGTATAGAGAAAAGGATTTCCTGCGACGTAGCAGTTCTTCCATACCAACTTGGTTACCCTTAGAAGGCTCCTATAGGTTGGCCCAACCCAGTCCTCTCGTACTAGGGTTGGTTCCTCGCGGTTCTCCCTTTCACTTGATTTTATGAAATTTCATATGAAATAAGAAGGGGACATTAAATATTCACCAAAACAGGGGCTTACTACGAAGAGGTTCCATCTCTAGCCAAAAATGGAAAGCCAAGCCCAGGGAGCAGTTTCTCCTTCTTTCCTACCCAGGCGCATCTAAGTCAAAAGTCATGAGCCTTCCTTCCTAATTAGTCAGATTCACTGGAACTACACTCAAAAAGAAAAAAGAAAGAAGAGAAGATGGGAGTTGGCGCCTACATAACAGGTTGCTTGCTTACCAAGCCATCCCCTAGCATACATACTCCTCGGTAACTAAATTCTTAGTCGATTATCGTCGCCATTTGTTTCATTATCTCATCGAATAACGAAGGGATCAGAAAGGCCATCATTGGGGCAAAGGATGCAATAGCTTCGGTTAGAGCAAAGCCCATATTCCTTTCCTGATAGCCCTCTTTTCTTATAAAAGACGCCACTCTACGAGGGAAGTCCCCGGGTCGAGTCTTTGCGAGTTCATCCCAAACAAAGCGAATCCCTTCTGGTCGGGAAGATGCAGATAAAACGCCAATAGCCTGATGTCAGCTTCTACGGCAAAAGCTTTAAAGAAGAGAGCTATCAACGCTAATAATAATCAACATTTCATTAGAAAATCCAATTTGGTTTTTTGAAATCTCAAAGGTATAGGTGAAATTTTGAACATTCATTTCGAGATTTTTCTTCCAAGAAAGAGAAATCCCGAAAAATCCGTCAATAAATGACGAACTCAATTATACAGATGATAGGACAGGGCTAAGGCAGTAATCTCGACGGAGATTAGGATGAGCTTTGATGAATAAAATCAGAATTGGTAGAAATTCTCATAGGTGAAGCAAATCAAACCGATTTTCATACAAAGAAGATAAAAAAACAAAACTATAGTGGCTAGGAAAGCTCCGGAGATTCTATGGGAAATTGGAAACGTCGAAGTGAGCTGTGGCTTATAAATAGGAAGATGAGGAGATAACGGGCGAAGGATATGAATGATATTAGGTTGGACTTATGTTCATTCGCTCTGCTCGCGGAGCGGCATACCGAAAAAAAGAAAAGCGTTATCGGATTTGAAGCGATTCTACGCTAAGAGAAAGAGTGCCCCCATCTAGTGAAATCGCCCAAAGAGCAAGAAGTCCTCTCTAATCTTTTGAATTTTGATCCAAAAATGAGAGGGCTTACAGCGCCTTCTGCCCTTAATTCATTGAGCTTTTTTTCCAGGGTACCGAGGGCATATTCTTTCCCTTGGGGATTCAATATGGACTCGGAAATGAGTCTATGGCGCTCTTCCGTCCAGAAACCGTGGGGGTCCAATTCGGACATACGATTAATGCTCTCACTTTTAAAGTGAATAATCCTTCGTATATCCGCTATAGGAACATCCCGAGCCGGTTCATAAATGGAAAAGCAGGTTTGGATTCTTTGTTCCAAGGCGGATAGACCGGCCTCCTCTGGCATTCCCAAAGTAAGGTCCAGATTCGGCTCCTCCATAGCCATAGCCACTTCAGGATTCCAAAGAAATAAGGCACATATTAGGAAAAAGAAGAAAAGGTCGAGAAGGCCTACCTTTCTTTGATCCACCTTCTCGCGCAGGGAAGAGAACGAAAATGGACCGCGGATGGTGGTCGTGGTAGATTCGAGGATCTTACGCGGTGGAGCGAACTCCTCTATCGTGTTGTATATGAGTGTTTCACCTTCAGAGGTGCCCCTTTCAAACACCGTCCGCATCCACCGGTAATGCCGAATCTGAGCTGAGAGATAGGAACTTCACTTCTACTTGATTTATTCACTTTCGGAGATCGCTACGCCCCTTTGCTGCTTTTGGCATTCCACTTGGGATGAAAAGCATGGGCCTTCCTCTTGTAAACTCTTCTCTTCAAGTACTTCCCCTTCCTTACTTGTTTAGTCTTGTTACCGCCCCGTGGGTCCCTCCAACCCGACAATCTACGACTCTACGAGCCTTGGGCGACTTTCCTATTGATTTAGGAACTATTGACATACATATTAGATCGGCATTGTCAAATGATTTAGCGCTTAGCTACTATATATAAATAAGTAGCTTCAACCTGCTCTTACAAGACGAATCTCTTTCTCTTTCTATACTATATTTACTACGCTATTCAAAGCATCGAGAAAGATGATGCACGAGCCACTCTTTCTCTTATATACGCTATTTTCAGATAGTGATTTGAATGCCTATCCCCTGCCTATGCGCTTGCCTTTACTACCTGCCTTTACCTGCCTGCCTTGCACTACTGCATCTGCGCATACCTTTTCTTGCTGCATACGTTTTCTTGGTTGCTGAAGTTGGGCTTCGTTCCTTTCCTTCGAAGGGAGCTTGGAATGGCATAACTCGAGATTGATTGGTACCGCCTCCGGGGCTTGCTTCCTTACCTTCATCCGTTACTGATGCCGGAAGACAAGGATCGGAATCTAGACAGCCTCTTTGCTCGTTAGTTGATGCCAATATGCCCTGGAGTGGAAGAGATGGAGGAGAGCTACTCGATGGATAAAGGTACTCCCCTCTATGGATTAACTGGGTGGGAGCTCTCTTCTTTCTTGCCTTCTTTTGAAGAATGAGGATTAGTAAGCTTTGCTTACTCGCGGAAAAGAAAGTTGGCACAAGAAAAGATGATTGATTCTTTGGGTTGCACATCCGTCTTGTCAATCATTCCTCTCAGCATTACATTATTTCCTTGAGCAGGAAAGAAAGGGGCTTCTATTCTATTATAATATACTTCGTAGTTCCAGAGACGGGAGTCTTAACTAATAAGTAAGAAAGACCACGATCCTCCTTCTGATTTTTGTTCCCGCCCTCCGGACCTACCAACTTCATCTTGACTAGAGTTCATTTCCCGCGAGTACCTTCCTATCAATCTAACTTATTATGACATAGAACCTTTCCTTCTTCTTCTTAGCTCACAGCTTCTCCTTCTATGAGAACTGAAGTGGTGAGGGCAATCTGGAAGATTGACTTCCCCGGCTGGATTCTATCCTTTTCACACCCGAGACTCCCTTCACTACATAAATACAGGAACCGAGAGAAAGAGTTCTACCTGAGCTAACACCATGACAGGGAGAAAAGACGTTTATGCGCTTAGAACGTGGCGTGCTATTCTACATTTCGTGCCTATCGTATCTATCCTGCCGGGCCGGGGGGAATCCCCTACTTCGCGAGACTAAGCGAAAGATAACATATTGAAAGGATTGAACTTATCGAACGAGGCCTATTCAACTACAGGAATTTCTTCTGGTTCGCTACTTAGATTATTGGATTGGACCGAAACCGGCCTAGGGTGAGCTACTTACTTACTTGACTTTCTTCCTTGTGGGAATGGCCGATTCACTACTCCCTCGAACTGTCTTATCACTTTCCTGGTTCACAACTAGCTCTATTTTCTCTTTCTCCTTTGGCTTTCAACACTAGAACAGTTCCTTCAAAGGAAAGAAGGAATTAACAGTAACAGTCAAAGACTTCCGGCACAGGCGCACAGAACAAAGACAATAGGACTGGACCGTTCAAGCAGAATCGTAGCTTTTTCAGCTTGAGCGCATCTCCTTACTACAACCTTCCTTTTAGACTACTGGTGCGCTACTCGATAGCTTCCGTTTCGACTATTTAATCTATTTCGTTTTCGAAAAGAAGTGGATTGGCGCACTAGAACTCGTTAGAACGGGCGCTGAGAAAAAGCATTTCATTGACGATAGGTAGCCCGCCTGCCTTTCCTTAGCCCACAGAACTCAGAAAGAAACTTTGACTCACATCGCTTCTGCCCCTTTCACTGTTGTCTTCGATCTGAAGCTGGCCGGAGAGAGGCAGCCGTGGCTGATGAAAGAGAGTCAACTTACCCCCTTCTGCTTCGCTTGAGCTTCTTCTGACTTTGGTCGAGTGAGCATCACTTCTTTGATTATCCCCCCTGATCCCGAAGTTGCTAACAAACGGGCTAAAAGCTTTGCTGAAAGTGAAGTGAACTACTCCCGAGAACGAGAACTCGATTTGAACTTCGACGGAGCTTCCGAATTCAACGATCGGCTTCGTTGCCCCTGCTTCCTACTTTTCGGGTGAGCGACTGACCGCCAAAAGCCTTTCGAAAAGCACTTTCTTGGCTGAACCTGCCTTCTCTTTGAATGTCGTTCCTGGGGCTTAAAAAGAGCATTTCCCCTCCTTGTAGGAGCCTTCACCCGGAAAGGAAAGTCAAGAAAGCATTTGGGCTTACTTGCTTATGGATCTGACCCAAGGATGAACAACGAAATGCAACTCAACTTCGTCGAGCCCCCCCTCTTTCTCAAATCAAAGGACGGAGCGAGGAGTAGATAGAACAACCCTAATTCAGTTGCTAATGCAGCCCCGTTCTATTAGAACTTTGAACTGGAAGGAGATTGGACTATTGAACCGGAGCGTCGAAAAGAAAAGGAAAGATGAACCCTATGATCGATTGATGGAAAGGATTGACAGCCATTCCACGGGCTTGGCCTACGACGAGCTAGGAGCTAATTCGTCTATATAAGGATAAGTCCACGTCAAATAGAAAACTCATGATTCAGGTACTACAATTCCATTTGCATTCTTAGCTTTCTTAAGCCCTTGGAATTCAGTGAAGTGGTGTTAGAGAAAGGAGGCCGATTGAGCGAATTCGTCTATCGAGGAATGCCAGTCTCCGTACAGAGAAGAGGCTGTCCAAAGCTATTTCATAAGTGGACTCAATCCGGCCCGGCCCGGTTTAGTCAAGCCACGGAAAGAGAACTCCTAAATGCAGCCGCGATCTTATATACGATACCACCAGACGTGCCCTTTCTAAAGCGCTAAGTCCTTCTTCTTCAGCCCACCGGGAGGATTGCCAAAGCTTTCCCCATCTGCGGATTTCTCCGCTTCCCCACAATCGTCGATTCTAGTCGAGCCGAGCCCAAAAGATCGAATGCAGGACTGACCTAACCCGACCATTGAACTAATACGCTTTTCGAATCCTATCGTGACTGCCTTTCTTCTGCCCTAAGAAAGAAAAGAATCCCGTGCGCCTAAGAGGACCTTTTTGACTCTTTTATTGATTCGCTTATTCATAGAAGAGAAAAGACACATCCGATTCGTAAACTGACAGGAGGCAGATGAAAGAGAAGCCTATATCGGCATCGGCACACCCGACTGCACTTCCTTCGCCCGAGACCTTCGCAACAACCTGAGCTATGGTTGCGACCCCGACAGACTGAAACAGCTTCAAGCGAATGATCTTTCCTAACCTTTGAACAAAGAATTGACTTCTAGTACCAGAACCAGAAAGTCAATAAAGATAGATTTGGGCTGACTTGCTTATCGATCTCCCTTTTTCGGAGCAAGAAAAGAATGGGGCTGATTATGAACATTTCATTTCCTAGAAAGGGTTGCTCGAGGGGGCTCTTCTTACGTCTGGTAATAGGCTTTAGCAGTGGGAAAGCAGAGCGGTGGCTCTCCTCTTGCTAGTGCTAGGTTTATACCAAGCAAGGACAGGTGGATTCGATGGAAGCTTGCTACCGTTGACTTTCTTCCGCCTGGAATGACTTCCCGAATGAAAGGTGCGCTTTCCTATCCCCATGACTGAGACAGGTGAGCGTAACTATGACGACGTTTGGAAGCCCTTCCTCTTCATCTATGGCTCGCTGCTTGGATGATCGTAGGGTTTGACCCCTGCTTGAAATCGGTCTTAAGTGAGCAACAAGTAGTTCTATTCTCCGTTTAAGGCGTAGTTGTTGCTTCTGTTGATCGCTTGAAAGCGGCTTGCTACTAGCTCGCTGGCTTGCTTGATTGATTGATTGACCGGACTGAGAGGACTGAGACCGTTGACTCCTTTCGCTCTTTTGGTTCGCTTGGAACGTTTTCAACCGGCTTGGTACTGGCTTAGACAGACCTGATTTCCAACTAGACATGGGAGTGAAACAAAGTCAGAGCAACAACCATGGAACCCGTCTAGCTTACGGAAGACTATGCCGCCAACCAATGTGGCCGTACCCAGAAAAAGTCGTTGGACCAGCGAGACTTTGCCGAGGTTGCCACGCGTGACTAAAGGGAAATCCTTGTTTTCAAAAGAAATGGAGCTCGAACAGCACTTGATGAAAAATCTACTCATCCGCGGGAATGGGAGCAAACCCATTCAAATCGTCAAGGGTTTGATGGGGACCAATAGCCTTTATGGTCTTCTTTCAGCCTCCCAAGGGCAGTCAAGGCCCTATTTTCTTCGGTCTCCCGAAAAGGGTTTAGGTCATATTTTCAGGGAACGAGCTCCGCGGCGCGGGGTTTAGTTAAGTGTCGTGATTTGCAGTTATCTCCTAGTTTTGCATCTTCGTCTAGCCATAGCGGTCTACCTTTGTCTGATATTCTTCAATTACTCTTACTGTTTTTGTGTATCGGGTGTGGAATTTTTTTGGCTTCCCTTCCCGAGCTTAATCAAATACCAGTTCCGGAGCTTATTAGTAATCCAATATGTAATCCCCTCTGGTATCGATGTCGGAGGATTTAGGGGATCCCTCAATGCTGCTACAGGCACTCATGAGTTCGGATTGGGTAGTGTGAAGGAAATAATAGAAGCACCCGTCGAAAGTCGTTCAGTTTTACTGGGGCTTCCGGAGTACAAATCTCCTCATGGAATGGCATTCTTAGTTGGTACGACTGTTCTAGCTGTTCTTTTGACGAGTGCAGCGGCTAACGGCTAAGCATATGGTATAGCATTTCGAGATTGGCTTAGTTATAAGGAATGAGGGAGTCAGTTTATCCTTGTCCCAACAAATCGAAGAATCTAATGGATTCCACTCATACATTTGAGAAAGTTGACAAGGACTGAAGGAGCTAATTGAATCACAAATGCAGTAGTTAGTTTCTTCAATCAGTCGTAGTAAACATCTGCCCTCCCCTTTATCAGTCTTAAGCGAACTCTCTCCCCTTCTTCTGGCATCACAGCCTATTCTATTCTCTATCTCATAAGAGTAACATATTAGGATGGGGTATTTTCCGGGAAGGAAGGGACGGTTAGTCCTTCTCCAATTAGCATCTCGCCTGATCGTCTGCTGAGTGAATAGCAGCAAGTGCTAGTCAGTAATCATTTGATGCGCGGGATCTGTACTGTGACGAGTAAGAAAATAAGGTTGAAGTACTACGGATATCAGAGCTTTAGTTTAAGTGATTCAAATCAGTGAACTGTACTCGTCCAAGCCAGCGGGTAAGGTTCACCAGACCGGGCAGGTGAACGACCAAGGAAAGTAGAGGATTCGGATTCGGATAGGCGAGTCAAGGCGTTTGTGTGAAAACTCTATCTGTCTCAAATAGAGATGGGGAAGGAAGGAAAGCGACTCTTTTCTTTTTCACCAGGAACATCAAAGGCATTCGTCAGACTTGAGCAGTAGGTTTCGCCTCGGTCAGCTGTCTTGATGAAGATTGCTTTCAGCCAAAGAGAATTAATTGACTTCGGGCTCGCACCCTATGTGCTCGATCCGATCAACGAAAATCCATCCTGAAATAACATATATAATAATCGAAATCGTTCAGTACGCTAATCGTCGAAAGTTTCCATTTTCGATTGAGAAAGCGGCGGGCCCAGTGAGCTCTCCAATAGTGCACCGAAACGGGGCCGGAGAGACGGTAAACCTTAGATCGGCTAAGATCGAATTGAACTGTCTTTGATTGAGCGAATCCTGCCCGATTTGGATTTCCGTCCCCGCGGGATCAATTGACTTTAATCGAGTATCCAGCGTCGTAGCGCGTCTCAATTGACTTTAATCGAGTATCCAGCGTCGTAGCGCGTCTCTTTATATAGAGTCGTTCCTTCCAGAGGCATAGGAGTGGGATATTTCGACGTTAGTGAGGTGAAACTCTGGTCTGGACGGACCTTGATAGTTTTAGTCATTGATTTAATGGAAAGTACGGTACTAGTTCAGTGATAGTGCTGGAAAACTCAGATGCGTAACACATGGGCTGGAAAGTGTCTCCTTTCTGTTCTTTACATGACAGTTGACCGACTCAACCCATCATTTCTACCGGAAAATCTGCCTACATATCATACCTTTGAAGCTGGAGCTGAGCGAGGATCGAATCGGATTTTCTGAGACTCGAAACAACTCGGCACTCGCATTGGTGAAATAACGTCTAATAGATAGACCTGGAAATCTATGCTTTCTGACTCCTCACTTCCGGCTCTTTCACTCTTTCTTCGCGCCTCCCCTTTTTTCTTTGATTCACAAGCTGGAATTGAACCAGCATCTCCGGTGGCTTTCCCGGCGCACTTCCCTTTATTTCTTGTTATTGTGAAAGCCAGTTCCTCGTGATAGTACATGTGGGATTTGGTTATCGAGGTATGATTGTGGGAACGAGTAAAAGGTTCGCTACTAGGAAAAAAGGATTCAATCCAGTCCCAAGCGTACCTGGGGCTACCCTGTTTACCGGATCCTTAGAGGTCTGCCCGTCCGGCGTCGGTACCTCACCTTTTTTCATTAGGGCGGCACCCTGGTTTTCTGAGTGCCACCCGTTACACTAAAAAAAAGAAAGTCTTATGGTACGTCGTCCACAGGGTTTGGGAAGTGCCTTTGCTCCCGTTCCCAATCGTTGACCCTGACAGTGAACTCGTAGACGAGGCTTTGACCTGAATTTCACAGGGAATCCCGGTTGTTTGAAACGTAATCGAGATAGGCATTAATTTGAATCCGTTTCTGAGGGGAAGCTCCTTCTAGCCTAATATCCTCTTTGATCTTTTTCAGAACGTCAGAGCGCAGCTTTCGATGACCACGTAAAACGAGTTTCATTTTTGTTATTAATTCCTCTATAGTTGGTGCTTCCGGTTCCCTTTCCCCGGCGGGTTGACCAGGAGCCCCCCCTCCTTGCGGCAGGTGCCCCGGGGTTCGGTCGGTGGATGGTTCGGGGGCGGAATCTCCTTCGTTCTCTGATGATAAGTTCAGATACTGCCGCCAATTCGCAGAGCTTGAAGATGTGACTTCTCTGTCACACTCTGCCCCCGCCGAATTCTCCCCAGTAGGTAAGACCGCACTCCCCGCGTCTTGGCTACTTAGAACGGCCCTTACGCAAGAAACAAGAGCCAAGGTTATAGTCCCGGAGAAGCCCAACTTACATAATCCAAAGGAGAGGGCTTGCGCCCCTAGAGATAAAGTGACCTTGCACAATAGTGCATGAAAAAGGTCAGTCGACCCCAGTATCAGACAAACACAGTATAAGACAGCGACCAAGGTCAAATAAATTAGGAACGAATAGAGAGATTTTCGGAAGCGACGAAGATGAGGAGATAACGGGTGCATGATATTTAGTTGAATTTCTCTTTCGCTCCTTTGTTCGCGGAGCGGCATACCAGAAAAAAGAAAGGGTACCAATGAAGCCGACCATTAATGACTAGTTCGAACACCAGGAGCGGTCTGATCCCTTATTTGATCAGACAGACTGCTCTTAGAAAGATGAAAGAAAAGCCAACTCTCCAAATTGTTGACCAACGGAAAGCATGGGAGAAAAAAAGATGCACAAACGAAACTGGAAACAACGAATTTCTCAGGAGCAATAGCAACTACCTAGACCGACCAGCTATAATAATTCCATTACCACCTTTTTTTGATACGCAATTCCTCGATCCAATCTCGCACTTGGTCGTAGATAAAGTTGTAACCGAAGTAGACCAAGAAGGGAGTGGAATGATGATGACCGGGCACTCTCTTGGATCTCATGGTTTGGAGCAAGCGGAGTTTTCCTTTCACTTGGTACGAGACACCGTACGCTACACAGAAGAACACAAGATTTGTGAATGAATTTCACATCTCATATGACATCTGTACCAACAGACTTCTTCGGACACCTGTAAGGTAAGTAGCTACTCCAGCTGATCTAACTCCAGATGATCCAGCTTATTTTAAGGATAGGTTAGCCCCTTCTCCTTCAGGGGATGCAGCAAGACTACGTTCTCATCGGAGTTCCACCGCTAAAGCCCTCAATCCACTCTAAGAAAAAGGCAAGTACAGCTACTCGACTTTAGAGTCGATCCAGCTTTCGCCGCTAAAGCCCTGCTGAATATAGCGTAGGGCGTTTGCATCTTTCTTAAAGTTCTCCTTGTATTGCTTTTAATGTACTGCTCCTGTCAAAGAAGACGTCTGCGATGGTTCTTCATAGCCCTCTTCAATCACATCCCACAGGTCTTGAAAAAGAAAGAAGGTTTGCATCTGACTGCTCCAATAGTCATAGTGCTCTCCATCAAAGATTGGAACGTCGACTTGGAGAATATTGGAACATATTATTAGTAAATGAAGTTGACGCCATCTTGTCTGAAAGAATTGTAGCTTGCAAAGTTGGCTCTGATAACGTGGAAATCACTACCTAATAGAGATGTAGATGATAAACTAAGACGTATGTCTGTGTTTACCTCTATGACCTATGAACTAGCGTCATTCTCCTTGCTTAATCAATTGGAGAACTCTCTAGAAGGTATATTTTCATCCTCTGTTTTGTGGGCGGAGCTAATCCGCTATGCTTTTGATCCACAAAACACGAGCTTTGCCAATAAGGACCTAGATAGGTTTGAGCGGACTATTGGTCAGTATCTGGCCAGTATCCCCCCAGCCTTCGAAGGTTTTCCTTTGAGGTTTGGCCGTTTGGCTTGTTCAGTCGAAGGGGGTGGTAAACGAAGAATCTTTGCCATAGGCAATTATGTCAAGCAGCGGTTGTTGAAACCCTACCATGATTGGGCGATGGAATTGCTTCGTCGCTTACCCATGGATGGCACTTTCAATCAACTTCGTCCATTGCGGGCACTTAGAGGGAAGCTAGATGTATATAGTTTTGACTTGAAGTCAGCTACCGATAGGTGGCCCTTAGTTGTCATCTATCATATGATGATGATGTTCTTTGGACCAACCTTGGCATCTGCTGTTGTGAATGCGGCGCTTGGGTACAACACCTTTACTATTGAACCTTCCACTTTCGACAGTTCAGAAAGTATCCAGTGTGTGCTTTCGCTGTGGCCAAGCCTTAGGATATTACTCCTCTTGGCCTCTGTTTGCCCTATCACATCATTTTGTGGTATGGTTAGCGGCGGAACGGGTTTACCCCGGCGAGTCTTTCAAGGCCTATGCTATCCTTGGTGACGATGTTGTCATTGCGGATGGTAGGGTTGCGAGAGAGTACTCCCTCCTTCTTAAGGATCTGGACGTAGACATTTCATTGCCGAAATCCTTGATCTCTAATAAGGGGGCTCTCGAGTTCGCGAAGCGCTTCATAGTTAAGGCGTGTAGTGTGGATGTATCACCTATATCCATGCGCGCGCTCCTCTGCTGTCGCACTACCTTTGGTATCCTTCAGCTTCGAGACCTGTATGGGATTGAAAACCCCTGCACTTTATTGAGGTTGGCGGGAGCTGGGTATCGTGTTCTTGGGAAGGCATATCATTCTCGTTCATCAAAATGGGAACGGATATGGGTTGCTCACTCAAAACCTCACCGAGGTGGCTTTGCTTCCTTTGGAATATTGGTTAGGGAGAGGATCACCCCTTAATCCATATCTGAAGGCGTCTGTGGTTCACTTCTTAAGGAAGGAGCTCAAACCAAGGGATTTGAAAATCACCCCTGATGAGCTTCTCTTTGATGGTGCTATAGAAATACAAGAGAGAACTCTCCTCCGTAATTGGATGGAAAAGTGGCTCAAAGTGCTTTTATGGTACTGGTCGGTGGCTATGTCTGATGATCCCTCAATCCAAGATCTCCTCGATGGGCCTGTCGTAGAACAGTCCTGGAAGCGAAGCAATTCAAATACAGAATGAAAACGCTTCGGTCTTCTTTGGAAAGTATACGATATGGTTTCTCAGAGAGGACTCACTTGGAGGCCAGGAATACTGCCTTCTTGTGAGATTCGATTTCATCGTTGGATCTTGGGTGGATACTCCGGTAATGATTTTATGATGGCTCCAGTAGAGTTGCAAACTACTGGATCGCGAGACCCAGGCCTATAAGAAAGTTGGCTCTGATACCACTGTTGAATTTTTGATGATTGGGCCCGTTTTGGGCTCATTTTGTTGGGTTGAGTGTTGGATAGTTTGAGTTCATTTTTTGTTGTTGGGCTCCCATCCAAAAAGGCTCAGCCTGTTTGGTGGGGATGGCCCTTTACTTATAATATAAACCCATCTTCTTTCTCTTTTGTTTCCGATGTGGGATTTCTTCCCAACAGATTTTTGATCTCAGTCCACCCATAAAGTTGTGGCACATGAATGCCAAAGTAGATTAGTCGGTTTCCGGCTGGCTTACGTCCTAGCCGTAGGGCTTCGACTCCGACAGCCTCTTCTTCGTAAGAAAGCCGGGGCAAGGGCTTGAGCGTTCTTAGAGGAGGCGATCTTTAGGCATGCACCGGCTCCGAAATTGCGTCCGGTGCCTTTCCCCTTTTGATTTCATCGAGAGGGGGCTTGAAGGACTCTGCAAATAAAGGTCAGGCAACCACTTAGGTTGTGTTGGCTTCAATCCAATAAGCGAGGCCTCGCTATGAGAACTGACGAGCGTTTAGCCCTATCCAAAGATTTTGTCGAATATGACAAGTGCTGCCTTGCCTGCTCGATTCAAAGGACTAGGATGGAAGGGAGAAAAACCTAGAAGCTTTCTTGGATTGAGAAGGCTCGGATGAAAGATCCGAGGCTAAGGCCAGGCGAGTAGCAAACGGAGATAAGTTTAGTCACACTGATGGGAGAGCGAAAGTGGGAGTCCTCTCTCACTTTTTCAATAATGCCCAGGGCCAAGCACTTACTGGCTAGCGGACAAGCACTTACTGGCTAGCGGACAAGCAGGTTCTGAAAGACCTCCACAGTCTTTCTTTGTTTCGGGTTCGATTTCTTATGCAGTTAGGAGTGGGGCGTGCTAGCAGGAAGTCCGGTTATGAACATATATAAATCTTTCGACAAAACCTTTCTTCCATCTTTAGGCACATAGACCGCGCATTTGTCCCCCCTATCGCCTCTGGGTGGCACCACGATTCCCGTAATCCTCAATGAGGTACCTCATCTCATTGAGGAGGCTCAGCGTGTACTGGCAAGTTATCAATCCGTTTTGTAAGTCCACAAGACCCTTTCTTGTGTTTATAGAAGCAGCTGTCCCTGGAATCCACTTCATATTCAGATCAAGATCTATAGACGTTCAACTGATCCCTCTGAACTCATTCGCTTGAATTTGCCGCTGTAGTCTGTACCCATAGGTACGAGAGCAACCACTCCCGACGCTAGGCCGAGAGATCGGTGGACCATTAAGAGACTAGCCATGCAGTTCGTAATCTGTGGGGATAGAAAGGTCAACCAACAACAGAATGTTGAAATGTCTAGATGAAAGGGAGGCCAAAGAGATGATCATCCAGGTGCATGAAGGAGTCTGAGGTCCACACATGAATGGGCACAGGCTTGCCAAAAAAAGACTTCGCCTAGGATATTACTCTTGTACGATGGAGAGGGAAGCTTGTCTTGCTTTGTTCAGAGATGCCACAAAAGTGCATGCGAATTTGATCCACGCGCCGCCGACGGAGCTTCATAACCAAACCACACCATGGCCCTTTGCTGTATATTGCCTAGATATCATTGGAAGGTTAACCCGAAGGCAGCCAATTGGACATGAATACATCTTGGTGTATATCGATTCTTTCACAAAGTGGGATAAAAACCTCCTACACCACGATCACAGGGGCACACGTCATAATCTTTCTGAAGAAGCAGCTTCACATTCATAAGCTTAGGTCTGGAAGAGCCTGTTGTCCAAGCTATAACGCACACCTGCCCTAAAGCTGTAAGCGGGGTTTAGTCAAGTAAAGCAGAAGGCGACAGAAAGACAGAAGCGGAAGAGGCATATTTAGACAACCAACGTCAGCTACGAGTTCGCACCCCAACCAACAGCTGCCTTTGCTAACCTTGCCTGACCTAAACTAACGCACTCAGAAGGTCACATCTGTCTGGCTGCTAAAGGAAGAGCTGTAAGACAAGAACTGCTAGCTACCGGTTGTCTGTTCTGAATATGCCACTGGTTTGTCTTCCTTTTTGGTTATTGTTCTTATAGAGATTTTTTTCGATGATCGAGATTTCTCATAAGAGAAGATTTTGATGGTTTTCTCGGTTTCGAATAGTATATGAGCGGAGCGAGAGCGACTAGAGTTTACTTCAGGAATAGAGGTTTTTGATGTAGTTGCGCACGTTTTTCCTTTTTTCATCGAGATTGGGTCGGTGTTCATTCAGTACCGCATTTCTGAAATCCCTCGAAAATCATGCGCATTGCATGCCATTCTCCCATCAGACTTTAGTTGGAAAAACCAAGGTTTTCACCCCGTTGTCTCCTTGATCTTTTCGGGAGCAGAGCAGTCACAGAATGGAAATGGAAATCATGGAAGAGTCATTCAGGAGATTCGAAATATATATATATATCATCATTACAGAGCTCAAATTGGCGAATCCAAATGCTCTGGTAGAGCTACGTTTATAATGACCTTGAAAAAACTCTGCCTCGTCTAAGATTTCTTATTATCAAAAATCTAACGAGAGAGCAAAAGGCAAACGTTGGCCCCCCTTAGCACCTTTTGTGCGGGAAGGATGGCGTCATGAAGCGGAGTTCTTGACTCCATGCTTCACATCGAACCATTATACTTCGACAGGTTCGGCCAACCTTATGCCTCGGCAACCCGAGCTATCTTTAGGCTTCTGCCATCAAGGCCAGACCATTCCTCGGCCATCCGATCCGAACTACTTCAGACCTCTGCGGATCTGGCACGGGATAGTTCAAATTCACTGTAACAGAATAAGATTCCAAACAAGGAATCAAAGAAGGACCTGTGGCCTAGTGAGTCTCGAGCCATCGGCCAGCTGCCGTCGAGGATACCGGCCCTATAACAACCTGGAATCCGGAATCAACAACTTTCAGACCTCATCCAGCATGGCAGGTGACCGCCTATAAATACTACCACCCTTAAGCCTCTTAGGTACGGCTATTCTACGCCCATTTTCATTCACAGTTCACACTCCACCATAAAAGCTCCCACAAGAGCTCGGAGGAACTCTTAGGGATCCTTCTCCTCATTTTGTTGATTGCTGGTCTCCACTGACTTGAGCGTTGGAGGGTCTTTCGCAGAGGGCTGCCTCTTGAGGACTGTCTTGCAGGTCCGCCCAGGAGGGCCCACGCTGCAGCTCGATCGTGCTCAAGCCGAAGGATCCAGCAACAGAATGGCGCTAGAGGAAAGGCCTCAAGTCCTATGCAAGGATCTCGATCTGGAAGAGAACTCTCTAATGGCTTTGAAGCCCAGGACCAGGTCCCTTCCACCTGATCCGGTGATTTTCCATCGTTATCCTAGTGACCCAGGACCAGTTCGCCATGTTGTTCCAGCAGGTTCAGGCCCTGACCCGTCTGGTTCAGGAGCACCTTACAGCTCCCCATCCAGTTATAGTACCCTTGCTCCATGCTCCTCGAAGAGTCTTTCTCCAGTTCTTCTTCTGGTCCGCATGGAGTCGCGGACCCCCTACATCGACCTAAGGAGGCCAGACTAGGCAAGGGGACTGCGACAAGGATCTCCCCAGATCTTGGCGGGCCCGATATGTCCTCTCGCCACGACTCGATGCCGTCTCTGCCTTCTCTCTGCCTCGGCACAACAGATTGGCTTCCATAGCCGCGCTATGCGCACCAAGGCATTTATGGCCTCATAAAGGCCATGTGCATCTACCTGCTTTAAGGCATTTAATGCCTTATTTCCTTCCATCATTAAGGCATTTATGGCTGCTACGTTGCCCCTTTGGCACCTTTTGCGTGAGGAAGGATGGCGTCATAAAGCTAAGACAAGGAGTTCTTGACTCTATGCTTCACAGAAGTCCGACGGTCAGCTTCAGCCTCGGCCAGTGGGCCTACCGCACCACCCAGAGAGTTTCCACAGGCAGGACCCTGTTCTGTATGGCCTTCGGTGCAACTATCATCCCTGTGGAGATAGTTTCCTCTCCGCGGGTGCTATCACGCCTTCAGAGTCAAAGAGGAATCTTTCTCGTTCGATGATCTTGTCCTCCGGAGAGCATCCGTCTCCAAACCGCTAGAGCAAGGAAAGCTGGCTCTGAACTGGGAAGGCCCCTATCAAGTGACGGAAGTTATCGACCTAGCACCTACAAGCTCCAAGATCTGAATGGGAAATCCATTCCTCGGATGTGGAATTTAGACAACCTCCATAAATATCATCAGTAGGGTACGCCTTCAACGGGCCCACCTCATTAATTTTGTTGGCATATTGCTTTTATGATTTATGGCATGGTCACCACAATCACTTCTCCAAAAAATCATAATGAAAAATGGATGCACTTGCTAACTCTCAGCACGATCGAGCTGTCTCCTCGACCAGGAAATCTCCGAACCTTGGCTGGGCCGAGTTATGATCTCCGTACCTCGGCAGGGCCGAGTCCTTATCTTTGAACCTCGGCAGGGCTGAGCCTTTATCTCCGAACCTCAGCTAGGCCGAGTCCCTGATCTCCGAGCCCCGGCCAGAGCCGGAGTGCATCTCTTATTATCATAAGCCCCGGCCAGTGCCGGAGTACATCTCTTATTATCGGAAGCCCCGGCCAGAGTCGGAGTGCATCTCTTTTACCGGAAGCCCCGGTCGGAGCCGAAGTACATAAGCCCCGGCCAGAGCCGGAGTGCATCTCTTATTATCGAAAGCCCTAGCCAGAGCCGGAGTGCATCTCTTATTATCGGAAGCCCCGGCCAGAGCCGGAGTGCATCTCTTATTATCGGAAGCCCCGGCCAGAGCCGGAGTGCATCTCTTATTATCGGAAGCCCCAGCCAGAGCCAGAGTGCATCATCTCCTATTTATCTGAAACCTCGGCCAAGACCGAGTGACATATCAGAACCCTCGACTAAAAGCCGGAGGAAGTTTGTTATTAATCTTGAAGGCATGGCTACAATCGAGTAACGATCTGCGTACCTTGGCAGTGCCAAGTAAAATATAATCTTGAAGGCTCGGCTACAACCAAGTAACGATCTCCGAACCTTGGCAGCGCCAAGTAAAATATAATCTTGAAGGCTCGGCTACAACCGAGTAACGGTCCCGTACCATGGCAGCGCCAAGTAAAATATATCTTGAAGGCTCGGCTACAATCGAGTAACGGTCTCCGTACCTTGGCAGCGCCAAGTAAAATATATCTTAAAGGCTCGGCTACAACTGAGTAACAATCTCTGTACCTTAGCAGCACCAAGTAAAATATAATCTTGAAGGCTCGGCTACAACCAAGTAACGGTCTCCGAACCTTGGCAGCGCCAAGTAAAATATAATCTTGAAGGCTCAGCTACAACGAGTAACGGTCTTCGAACCTTGGCAGTGCCAAGTAAATATAATCTTGAAGGCTCGGCTACAACCGAGTAATGGTCTCCGAACCTTGGCAGCGCCAAGTAAAATATAATCTTGAAGGCTCGGCTACAACCGAGTACCGATCTCCGTACCTTGGCAGCGCCAAGTAAAATATAATCTTGAAGGCTCGGCTACAACCGAGTAACGGTCTCCGAACCTTGGCAGCGCCAAGTAAAATATAATCTTTATAATCCTCGACCGGGCCGAGCGATCTCCGAACCTTGGTAGTGCCAAGTAAAATATATCTTTATAATCCTTGGCCGGGCCAAGCGATCTCCGAACCTTGGCAGTGCCAAGTAAAATAACTGAAGGCTCGGTACAACAAGTAACGGTCTCCGAACCTTGGTAGCGCCAAGTAAAATATAATCTTGAAGGCTCGGCTACAACCAAGTAACGGTCTTTGAACCTTGGCAGTGCCAAGTAAATATAATCTTGAAGGCTCGGCTACAACCGAGTAACGATCTCCGACCTTGGCAGTGCCAAGTAAAATATCTTGAAGGCTCAGCTACAACCAAGTAACGGTCTCCGTACCTTGGCAGCGCCAAGTAAAATATAATCTTGAAGGCTTGGCTACAACCGAGTAATGGTCTCCGAACCTTGGCAACCAAGTAAAATATAATCTTTATAATCCTCGACCGGGCCGAGCGATCTCCGAACCATGGCAGCGCCAAGTAAAATATAATCTTTATAATCCTCGGTCGGGCCGAGCGATTTCTGAACCTTGGCAGTGCCAAGTAAAATATAATCTTGAAGGCTCGGCTACAACTGAGTAACGGTCTTCGAACCTTAGCAGCGCCAAGTAAAAATATAATCTTGAAAGCTCAGCTACAACCGAGTAACGGTCTTCGAACCTTGGCAGCGCCAAGTAAAATATAATCTTGAAGGCTCAGCTACAACCGAGTAACAGTCTCCGAACCTTGGCAGCGCTAAGTAAAATATAATCTTGAAGGCTCGGCTACAACCGAGTAACGGTCTCCGAACCTTGGTGCCAAGTAAAATATAATCTTGAAGACTTAGCTACAACCCAGTAATGGTTTCGATTGTATAATCTTGAAGGCTCAGCTATAACCGAGAACGGTCTCCGAACCTTGGCGCACCAAGTAAAATATAATCTTGAAGGCTCGGCTACAACCGAGTAACGGTCTTGAACCTTGGCAGCGTAAAATATAATCTTGAAGGCTCGGCTACAACCGAGTAACGGTCTTTGAACCTTGGCAGAGCAAGTAAAATATAATCTTGAAGGCTCAGCTACAACCGAGTAACGGTAACCTTGGCAGCGCCAGTAAAATATAATCTTGAAGGCTCGGCTACAACCGAGTAACAGTCTCTGAACCTTGGTAGCACCAAGTAAAATATAATCTTGAAGGCTTGGCTACCACCGAAACGATCTCCGTACCTTGGCAGCGCCAAGTAAAATATAATGTTGAAGGCTCGGCTACAACGAGTAACGGTCTCCAAACATTGGCAGTGCCAAATAAAATATAATCTTGAAGGCTTGGCTACAACCGAGTAACGGTCTCCGAACCTTGGCAGCGCCAAGTAAAATATAATCTTGAAGGCTCGGCTACAACCGAGTAACAGTCTCTGAACCTTGGTAGCGCCAAGTAAAATATAATCTTGAAGGCTCGGCTACCACCGAGTAACGATCTCCGTACCTTGGCAGCGCCAAGTAAAATATAATGTTGAAGGCTCGATAACACCGAGTAATTTATTATTTGAAGGCTCGGCAATACCGAGTAATTTATTATTTGAAGCCTCGGCTGCAACCGAGTAGCATCTTGGGAAGACTCGACAATACCGAGTAATTTATTACTTGAAGGCTCGGCAACACTGAGTAATTTATTATTTGGAAGCCTCAGTTATCACCGAGTGTCATATTTGGAAGCCTCGGTTACAACCAAGTAGCATCTTGGAAAGGCTCGACAACAACCGAGTAATAAATTTCATGAGACTCGGCAACAACCGAGTATATATTTTTGAAGACTCGGCAACAACCGAGTAATATATTCTGAAGGCTCAGCAACAACCGAGTAATAAATAATCTTGAAGGCAATAAATTTCTTGAAGGCTCGGCAATAACCGAGTAGTTTATTAAGGCTCGGCAACATCGAGTAATTATTATTTGGAAGCCTCGGTTACCACCGAGTGGGGAAGCCTCGGTTACAACCGAGTAGCATCTTGGGAAGACTCTAATTTATTATTTTGAAAGCCTCGGTTACAATCGAGTATCATCTTGGGAAAGCTGACAACAAGACTCGAAAACACCGAGTATTTATTATTTTGAAGCCTCGGTTACAATCGAGTATCATCTTGGGAAAGCTGACAACACTGAGTAATTTATTATTTGAAGGCTTGGCAACACCAAGTAATTTATTATTTGAAGCCTTGGTTGCAACCGAGTAGCATCTTGGGAAGGCTCACCAACACCGAGTAAATTAATATTTGAAAGCCTCGGTTACAACCAAGTGGCATGTTTGGAAGCCTCGGTTACAGCCGAGTAGCATCTTGGGAAGGCTCGGCAACAACCAAGTAATATATTTCTAAAGGCTTGGCAACAACTGAGTAATAAATTTCCAGAGCCTCGGCCAAAGACCGAGTGATATATTTCTGAAGGCTCGGCAACAACCGAGTAATAAATTCATCCATAAAATTATGCTCTTCTAGACCCATTTTATTCATTGAATTAATTCGTTTTAAAAGACCTGCAAAATTTTATAACTCTCTTTGGAAGTTACAATGAGAAGCAGGTCATATAAATCCTTGACCGGGCCGAGTGATCTCCGTACCTGGTAGCGCCAAGTAAAATATAATCTTGAAGGCTCGGTAACAACCGAGTACAAATCTGTTGAAATTTATTATTTCAACCGAGTAGCATCTTGGGAAGGCTCGACAACACTGAGTAATTTATTATTTGGAAGCCTCGGTTACAACCGAGTAGTATCTTGGGAAGGCTCAGCAACACTGAGTAATTTATTATTTGAAGGCTCGGCAACACTGAGTAATTTATTATTTGAAGCCTTGGCTATACCGAGTAACGGTCTCCGTACCTTGGCAGCGCCAAGTAAAATATAATCTTGAAGGCTCGACTACAATCGAGTAACGGTCTCCATACCTTGGCTCGAGTAACGGTCTCCATACCTTGGCAGCGCCAAGTAAAATAAATCTTGAAGCCTCGGCTACAACCGAGTAACGGTCTCCATACCTCGGCAATAACCGAGTAATATATTTCTGAAGGCTCGGCAACGACTGAGTAATAAATTTCCAGAGCTGGAGTGCATCTTTTACTATCAAAAGCCTCAGCCAATCCGAGTGATACAGCACTAAAGCTTCGTCCCAACCGGATAATCTCTCGGACACTCTAGCGCAACTAAAGCACCTTATTTTACTTCAGCAAGAGGGTCGTCCAGGCCTTTCTCTAACCTACACAGAAATAACACTTCCTCTACAAAGGATCGAATGACATGTTCCCCAAATAAGATTGCTCCAGAATTCTACTCCCTATATCCGAAGTTATACTTCAGACTAGGGAGTGGGGGGCATGTGTGAGGGGTAAAATCATCATACATTGTTGATCGCTCACATTGGCGATGGGGTCGCGCCCGATCCAAACGCTTTGCTTGCTACAACATTTTAGCAACGAGCATCTCGTCATAATGAAAAAAGAGAACAGAGGGAAAAAGGGCCACGTCATGTGCGTGGGTTCTCTAAAGGGCCCCTCATTAATATCCGACAGTCAAGTCAATATGCTGGAGCATTTAATGGTGCAGAAACGGTCATAATGACTTGGCCAGCATTTAATGGAATAAAAAAAAAAAAAAAGAGAAAGCATACTTCGGCCAACATGCCTTGGCAAATATACTTCGGCCAAAATGCCTCGGCAAATATACTTCGGCCAACATGCCTCGGCCAATATACCTCGGCACTCTAGCTCGGTTTCCACTCTATGTCCTTCGCACCAACGCAATTATGGCCTCATAAAGGCCATGTGCATCCACCTGCTTTAAGGCATTCAATGCCTTATTTTCTTCATTAGCATTTATGGCTGCCACGTTGGCCCCCCTTGGCACCTTTTGCACGGGAAGGATGGCGTCATGCACGGAGTTCTTGACTCCATGCTTCACACTGACTCGGCCAACCACATTATACTTCGGCAGGTTCAGCCAACCTTATGCCTCGGCAATCCGAGCATTCTTATGCTTCTACCATCAAGGCCAGACCATTCCTCGGCCATCCGATCCGAGCTACTTCAGACCTCTGCGGAATCTGGCATGGAAGAGTTCAAATTCACTGTAACATAAGATTCCAAACAAGGAATCATGCCAAGACGTGGCCTAGGACCTACAATAGTGGCCTAAGGGCCACGCAGCCACTGAGTCTGAGCCATCGGCCAGCTCTCCCGCCTCCCAGCCTTCGATCCTCTAACTAACAGATACGGATCCTACCGGCCCTGTACAACCTGATTCGAATCCATTTCGAATCCCAACAACTTTTAGACCTCATCTAGAGCATATCCAAGAAGTCAGGTGACCGCCTATAAATACTACCCCCTCAAGCCTCTCAGGTACGGCTATTCTACGCCCATTTTTTTTCCCAGTTCTCACACTCCACCGTAAAAGCTCCTACGAGAGCTCAGAGGAACTCTTCCTGAGGGATCCTTCTCCCCATATTTGTTGATTACTGGTCTCCACTGACTTGAGCATCAGAGGGTCTTCTGTAAGGGCCACCCCCAACGCCTCTCGCATGAGGACTGTCTTGCAGGTCCGCTCAGGAGGGAGCCCACGCTGCAGCCCGATCGCGCCCGAGCCGGAGGACAGATTTTAGTAGCAACATATATCATCCAGATCAGGAATGGGTGAGCTACGTTTATAATGACCTTGAAAAAACTCTGCCTCGTCTAAGATTTCTTATTATCAAAAATCTAACGAGAGAGCAAAGAAACAGTCCATTTTTTCAGGAAATACTAAGTGAGAAAATGGACTATCTTCCAAATCTTCAGGAAATAGCAAGAATGAGTGCTGAAATGAGGATCAAGGACGGCAACGGCGGCAGCCCA
>UESW01003917.1:240083-242583 GCA_900491605.1 Calamus simplicifolius | reverse complement strand
ATTCATATAAGATTCATCTGTCTAGATATCATCATATACATCTAGAAAGCCGTATGCTTGTACAGTTTGTTTGGGAAGGGGTTTTTATTGATCAAAAATCAGAATCTACTTAACTATATGCCCTATGGCACGGCCATACATAACATAGAAATCACACTTTGAAAGGGTGGACAATTTGCTAGAGCAGCAGGTGCTGTAGCGAAACTGATTGCAAAAGAGGGTAAATCGGCCACATTAAGATTACCATCTGGGGAGGTCCGTTTTATATCCAAAAACCGCTTTGCAACAGTCAGACAAGTGGGTAATGTTGGGGTGAACCAAAAAAGTGTGGGTAGAGCCGGATCTAAGTGTTGGCTAGGTAAGCGTCCTGTAGTAAGAGGAGTAGTTATGAACCCTGTAGACCATCCCCATGGGGGCGGTGAAGGGAGAGCCCCAATTGGTAGAAAAAAACCCAAAAGCCCTTGGGGTTCTCCTGCGCTTGGAATAAGAAGTAGGAAAAGGAATCCTTTTTTTTTGAGTATTTTTCTTCGTCGCCGTAAATAGGAATATTTCAAATCGAATTATTTGAATGGAATTTGAAATAATGTTTTGGGCGAACGACGGGAATTGAACCCGCGCGTGGTGGATTCACAATCCACTGCCTTGATCCACTTGGCTACATCCGCCCCTTATCTAGCTAAAGGATTTTCTCTTTTTTTCCATTCATCATTATTGTATTTATTCTGACCGTAATACTTAGATCGAGATATTGGACATAGAATGCCAATCTTTAAAATGTCAAAAAAAAGGAGTAATCAGCTTATGACACGTTCACTAAAAAAAAATCCTTTTGTAGCTAATCATTTTTCGGGATAAATGGAAAAACTCCACATGAGGGAGGAGAAAGAAATAATAGTAACTTGGTCTCGGGCATCTACCATTATACCCACAATGATTGGCCATACAATCGCTATTCATAATGGAAAGGAACATTTACCTATTTATATAGAATATCCTATGGTAGGTCACAAATTGGGAGAATTCGCGCCTACTCTGACTTTCGCGAGACATGCAAGAAACGAAAATCCATAAATCTCGTAGTAAAGTTCATCTTTACAAAAGTTCAAAAGTGCATTTTTGATATAAATTTCCTAAAATCAGTGCTTTTCATTCATTGGTGGGGGATAACCTTATGATAAAGAACTCGAGTTTGGGTAGAGAAGTCAAAGTTTTAGCTCAACATATATGTATGTCTGTTTTCAAAGCGCGAAGAGTAATTGATCAGATTCGCGGGCGTTCCTATGAGGAAAGACTTTTTATACTGGAACTCATGCCTTATCGAGCTGAATATCCCATTTTTGCATTTTTGGATTCTGCAGCAGCAAATGCTAGTAATAATATGGGTTTGAACGAAGCTGATTCATTCATTAGTAAGGCCGAAGTCAATAGGAGTGCTATTGTGAAAAAGTTAAGACCTCGGGCTCGAGGACGTAGTTATCCGATAAAAAGACCCACTTGTCATATAAAAAGATTATTTAAGGAAAAATCGAAAGAATTTGTAGACTAAGATTTATCATCATATTACGAACAATAAAATATGGATGGAAATTCCATATAATAGACAGAAATTGGAAAACCAAAATCCACTTTGTTTCAGACTTGGTACAACCCAAAGTCATCATTCCTTTTTTTTGGTTCGCACAACCCAAAAATTTTGGCGTGGGTCTACAGGAAGAAAAAAAAATCAGGAATTGTATCAAGAACTATGTAAAAAAAAAAAAAGAGAATATCCTCGGGTTTCGAAGGAATTTTGCGTATAGTAATTCATAAAAGAATCGATTTGATCCAGGTCATAATCGATATTGGATTCAATCCATTTTGAATAGAGGGCCGAACACGAGGAATCGAAGAATTACAGATGAATGTCAAAAAATCGTTTCATTCTGTGAACCGGAGACTCAACATTGCTATCACAAGAGTTGAAAAACCTTATGGACAACCTAATATGATAGCAGAATATATAGCTTTACAATTGAAAAATCGAGTTTCGTTTCGAAAGGCAATGAAAAAAGCTATTGAATTAACTGAACAAAGGGATACAAAAGGAATTCAAGTGCAAATCGCAGGGCGTATCGACGGAAAAGAAATTGCACATGTCGAATGGATCAGAGAGGGTAGGGTTCCCCTACAAACAATTCGCGCTAAAATTGATCATTGTTCCTATACAATTCGAACTATCTATGGAGTATTAGGCATCCAAATTTGGATATTTGTAGACGAGGAATAATGGACCTTTATTTGTCTTGCCATTCTGTCTAGTGATAGAACACAAAATGAAAAACTGTATCATTTTCCGAAAAATCAAACAAAAATGAGCAATTCTCATTCTATAAGGTTGAATCAAAATTCGATTGACCATTTGGTATAATTGCTATGCTTAGTGTGTGACTCGTTAGTTTTTTCTTTAGAGTTTAGAGTTTGAATTCAAAAACCAAAATAGACTGACCCCTACTATGAACTT
>UESW01003917.1:217583-235083 GCA_900491605.1 Calamus simplicifolius | reverse complement strand
AGGACTGTGGTTTATGGTTTCTGGCTGGTCAAGTCTCTGAATCACAGGAGTTTCCTATATTTTTTGGTCTTAGCGCTTCCTTCTACTCTATCTTTCCCATTGGCGGGACTGAGACGAGACGAAGATTTTGCTTGCTCCAAAAGGAACAACCCTTTTCTTCCATCTGACTTTCTTTGTCCAGCAGACCAGGGATTTCTCGATTCAATGGAACTTTCTCTCTGGAGAGACTGCACCCTCGCAAACTGGGGCTGAAAGACCCGGGACTGAGGACCTCGCTGACCCAGTCGCTGATCCAGTAAAGTAAAGCCTTGATTTTGGTCCCCCTTTTCGAGGAATTCGGGGCATTGTCGCTAACTATAAAGGGTCAAAAAGCAAGATTATTTAAACTTTGAGTATGGATGGACTGACCTTACTTGTCCTACCTTAGCTGACCTCGACTCCAATAGATCTCTGGTCGAAGAAGGACTTTCTTTTTCGAGTACTTCTTTTTTCCTTCGTGGCGGGACCGAACTCCTTACCTTTTTAAAGAACCCATATTTTCTTACTTGACTCCCCCCTCTCGAGGAAAGCCCTTGTCTGTTTTCGCTTTCTATTCGTAATAGGAGGAAGATTGACGAACTCTCATGACAAACTGGTGAAAGCCAGTCGGCTGAATTCCTCCCTCCTTCAGTGCGAGAAAAAGCGTTTAGGTTTGACCGATGACTGATAGCGTGAGCAAAATCAAAAAGAAAAAGAAATGAATCCGTTCATAAACTATGTTTTTTCGACTTCTTCTACCACTCCGAAATCCGATAACTGCTTGTTGATCGAGTCAATCGGGGATGATTTTTTTTGAGCCTCACTTGTCGGCGAAATCTCAGATTATGGCCTTCCTTAATAAATGAATGCAATTTCTTCCCTTACCGAGACCAATCCACTGGCTATGGCTTGTTGACTGGCTCTTGCTCGCTCACTTCAAGGAAAGGATCTCGGTTGGCTGCGCAGAACTTCTTCCTTGTCGCGTAGAAGGATCTTTGACTCACACTCTCATGAGAAACTCATAATCGGCAAAAGTCCGTCTGTTCCGGCTCTTCAGTCGATCTTTGAGGGTCACTCAAAGCTTGATTGAAGAGAGATAGGCACAGAAGCAGCAGCTTGTTGAGCTTCTTCTTCGGAAAGAGACCGTAGGAGGATGACAAGAGATCTCCTGGAGAGGTCAAAGTGAAAGGAGAAGGTGTCCTTGAAGAAGGCATAGAGAGGGAAAGAGCTAGCCTTCGTATCAAGAAGCAAAGGGAAAGAACTCGCCTTCGTCAGAGGAAGGGAGTGGGTGGCTCTTCCAATGAGAATCTTTCTTTATGGAGGTTCATCGGGAGAGAAAGGATTTCTACTGACTTTGTGTGGCACCCCCTTATCCTTGATACTCAACCAGATAGAGCCGGGGATCTTCTTGAAAATTCGAAGATCTAGTCTTATAGCCTTTTTCCAATGAAGGACTGAAGCCACCTGACTCCTCTTCAACCCGAAGCGAGAAAGAGAATTTGCCTAAGCAGGCTGTCTTTCTTGAACTGATCTTGCCAACCCTGCTTGATGATTCCCATCATCTTCAGATCAGAAAGGGGATCTCGGATGGCATGAAACCCCCTCTTTTACAAGGGAAAATCAGATTGCTGGGCAAGAGCCCTTACACAAATATAGGAATGTGAAGGATTGGCAAACTACTTGAATCGACCAAGGAAGCTCTTCTTTTCAGACTACGTGACTGACTCCTCAAACCACCTTTCTCCTTAGCCTCTGGTCGGCTTAGAAACTTTGCTTCAATTGGCTTCCCTTTCATCATAGTCTTCATGACACCCAGGATCTATCAAAGGTGCCTTTTTTAGTTCAAATACCGTTCGCGCTATCCAACCAAATTCGACACATCGAAATAGACAGGTGATCCTGCACGCCTAACCTCACATTCAGGCACTGTCTACGCATGAGTTAGATGTGTTCATCAATGCACATAAGATAAGAGATATGGGGCTATTATCCCATCGAAGGCTTTCGGGTTGATATTGTATTGGGCAGGACTGTGTATGTGTATTGGCTTCGAAACTAGACATAAGAGCCAGCTGTGCACCTCCTCGCTTCCGGTTCAAAGAACTCCGGATTGCAAAAGTGGAAGAGGGCAGATGCTATATCGCATCGGCTTTGATGTCCCGAATGTTCTCTTTAATAAGGTCGCCTTGACCGGGCTCTTCACCGTAGAACCTTTACCCGTTCAACTGGAGCACAGCTATACTTGAATCGCTTTCACTAGAACCAGAGTCATAGGGGCACTTTGACTTTTGCCTTCATTAAGTCCTATGTTTTTTCGTGGAGCGCAGAATTTGCCTTAATCGGCGAGAGTATATACAATCTATGCCACTGGCAAGAGCATGATTTCGGGCTTAATACTGTAGTCTTTAACTCTTCAATTGGTCATTGGCTCTACCTCCAGCCCCTTCATATTCCGTATCCTGCTGCTTCTTTGCTTGCTTTTCTCGATCAAGCATTCCTGTGCTTAGCAAAGAGGTAGTAGCATTTGGGGTGGAAAGAATTTCATTTTCCGGATAAGCCGGCACAGCTCTTGCTTGCTGTCTGTATGTGGTAGGGCCTGGTCAACTGCCCGGCCACCTCTTTAGCTCATCTCTTGTCAACGCTAGCACTTTTTCATAAATGATGCCATTCCCGACTCGCGAAGTGAAGCTCAATCTCTATTCATTAGTTCAGCGCTAAGATGTAGAACTGGATCGTATATGGGTCAAGAGATCTTCAATCTGGAATTCTCTTTTTGATATTGCAATCCTTCTTAGTGAGAAATCACTCTAAAGACTATGTAGGGGAATGCACTATGGGGACTCAATAAAATAATTGATTTGAGACTTTGGAAATGAAACTTCCATTCAACTATAGTCGAGAGGAAATAAGTCTCAGCAGGCACTAAAGGGGAAGCTTAGAGACGGAATGAAAATATAAGAATAGAGGAGTACGTGGGGGGTGAAGTAAACATAACTCTAGCAATATAGACCGGGCCTGCTTCCCATTCATTCTTTTATAAGGATGCTCTTCGGCTGGTCAATAGGGCACATCGCTTTCGCTTCTGTAATAGAGGCGCTGTAATAGGCGCGCTTGGCTAACGAATCAAAACCTTGGTCCGCTTTCATTGGTCTAGTCCGGTCATTGCTTATCTCTTTCTTCTCTATCGGTGAATTGGGGGAAAGAGTGCACCAATAAGGGGAGGTGAAAAAGCAAGAAATAGGGAAGTAGAGTAGTTGGCACACGCTGGTCAATCCAGTACGTACGTCGCTTTCGTTCTTTCCATTCAATATGTCCTCTCCTCCGGTAATACGTCCTCCAGCCCTTCCTGCTCATCTGGAAACTCTCGCAAAGTCTCATCCCGCTTGGATAGCGAAGTAAGCAATCAAAGGGCTGACATTAGCGAGCGCTCATAGCGTCCTTGCTTTCTCGATATCAGTAATTAAGGATCTATCCTCCTTCTGGTAGGTGCAAGCAAAAAAAAGGAATATCATTTCAATAATATCATTCCAATCAGTAAAGGAATAGTTCTTCCCTTAATGATATATCGAAATATCGATTTTTTCATTCGACGGTTATGGAAGTTTAGTAAAGTCTTCTGTCAAGGTAGCATTTGCCTTCCCGGGAATCAATCCCTTTTGGAATCGGGTAAGGCTCCACTATCAACTGGCAAGGATCCAGGTCCAATAGCGCTTCCTGTCTTTTCGACAAATCTCCCCCGTAGCAGCAGCGGCACTCGAGTTATTAGTGCCAGGTGCAATAAGTACGCCATTTCCAAGCTTCCTTGTGAAGCGTGCGTCTGAACTTGTCTGAATTGAAGGCATCTCAATTACTACCTAAGGCCTCTCCGACCTTGGTTTACGTCTGATTCCATTCTCCCTTGCTTGAGCTTTCTTCTTTCCTCCGCTTTTGTCTACTTCCTTCTTTCCATCCTGTGTAATTATCGCCCATCTTCCTGATCTTCCTGGTCCAGAAAAAAACCTGTGGAATAAGTTTCGTTGATTTTCTTTCTATAAAGCTTGTTCAGTCCCTCTAATAGAGTGATTACTAGTGAAAAATGCAAAAAGCAAGAATTTGCTTTCTTTTGGGCCTGATCTGCCCATTCCTGCTTTTCTCGAATCTCGTCATTGGGAGTGGCAACTCTCTCAATCAACTTGGAGCTCTCCCTTGCTTCCTTCTTTGTTCCGGTAATCTATTTAAGTAGTTATTAAAGTACTGGTAGCCTCTAGCCTTGAGTTCTCGTCTATCTATCTTTATAGGTCATCCCTTGCAATTCAATTGGGACAAGGGTCTCAGACTCTTCTTTCTTCTGATCTGTCAGCAAGGCTCGCACTTCTTTCTTTGGTCATCTGTCCGCGAATTTGTTGGAAAGGCTCTTTCTCTTTGCTGTCTCAATCGGTCCACGAGTACCCTCTCTTGCTTACTTGTTTACAAAGAAAATCGTCGATTTTCGAAAGTTTTCGACTCCATTCATTGGTATGCGCGAATCCCATCCTTGGTCAATCCACTCCTGCCTTGCCAAGTGCTCAATCAGTAAGACGACAAGCTTCTTGACTTGAAAGAAAACTTCCTTTTCCCTCTAAGCTCTCTCCTTCCTTTGTTTAGTTAAAAAGAATATGCCAGTTCTCTCATTGAGAGGTACTAGGGTCCAGTTACAAGTCTTGATAAGAGGGCTTAAAAGCACCTAGCGTTCGAAGTCTCTCTATGTCCTTAAGCGACAGCCCTTCGTCAATCGAGAAGATAGGGGCCCCGCCAGTAAGAACTCTCGATAAGGCGCCAACATTTCCGTGCTCAGTATCCAATTTCAATGCGCTATCATTACCTTAATGCAATTCCGTATTAGAGTCTTCCGTGAAGGAATGAATTCGACGATTATGGAGGGGCATTTTTGCTAAAACTAAGCTCATCCAATAAAACGGAAAGTTCCTAGAGAATAGGTCTACCAGTTTAGGTTACTAAGTCATGTAAAGTTCTCCCAATAATACGCCCCTCTAGGCTGTTTTCTTCCTATCACATTTCCTGAAAAAGAGCACTTAAAGGGAGTGCTTGGTGAATCCAAACGCTTGCGAGAAGCGTCTGTTCCGCTTTATCCTTTAACGAATTTGATGTAATACCAAATTGATCCACAGGTATTTCTACGCGCGCTCTTTCGTTCATTAGCTAGGGCTTTGCGCGCTCATGTCCCTCTCTTCTCTCGAGCTAATGCCTATCTAGCTAGCTGTGCTGTTTGCTTCTCCCCTCTCACTTCTGACTTCCCAATCTCCATTCCTCGTTCAAAAGCCGCTGATTATTATACATCGTTTGCTCAATTCCATTTCCCTTTCTCGTTATAAAGAGAGAAAGTGATTTGGCATACCTGCATGGATTAGATGTCCAGATAAACCCCCCGACCTGGGAAGTTTTTCGACCTCACTCACTTGATCAGCAGATGGGAAGCTTGAAAAAGCGGATTAGAGCTCCTTCTTCCGTAAAATCAAGCAAAACGGCTGCTGCAACTACAGGTGAAAGTGGCACGAGTCTTGTATGATGGAGAAAAAATGACCATAATCAAAAGGTAGAAAGCTACGGTTGAGTAGTGAGGTGGGGAAGTTCTTCCATTCCAAATCAGAATAGAAATCAGAACCCTGTCCCACGAGTGGAGGGAGGTTTTAGTCATCAATAGATACGAGATAGGTTCCAAATAAATTAATAGGAAAGGTACGGGCTACTTTATCTCTCGGGGTGGACCAGAAAAAAAAGATAGACCAAATTCCATGGAGGATGGGGAGTATGGCTGAGATTCAAAATCTTAAGAGATTGAAAGAGTATAGGGGATATATTCTACATCTTAATAGCCCCGTGCAGGAATATGTATATAATGGGACCGAAGTCGGCTCAGCCGGAGATCATGCGCCCGACAGAAGAAAAACGTAAGCCTTCTTGTAGAATATATAGGAGCTACCCGAAAAGGACCTCCATTTGGACCCTTTTTGAACCACTCATGGGACCACGTGAACGCGGGTTTTCCTGGTTTATCCTGACGAGACAAGGCTCCTGCATCGAATATGGGTAGAGGGTGGGGCAATTCGAGTAATGGCAAAAAGCTAGCCCTAAAAGCTAGGGTGGAGGGTGAGGAAGGATAGAAAGGTAGTTTCCTCCAGCAAGGGAGATGACTTCTTCCTTTCCCTTTGAAAAGCAAATAACAAGCGCTTTTCTTCTCAAGCAAGCTCTTAGAGTACTCGTAAAGACCTGAAAACAACGTTTTTCTTATTGAGAAAGAGATTTCTAGACCTCGCCTCGATGTTGGAGCTAGGGCTGGCCTCTCCGGCCTACGGTGGGGTTAGGATGAGTGGATAAATCAACCAGCAAGATCTTTCTAGGCTTAAGCATTCAAACAAAGGAATAAGGCGCATTGAGCAAAGTCACCGCGGGTTTTGCTCTATCCTATGAAAGGAAGGGCCGGCCTGGGCCTTTCCAACCTGCCGTGTTTGCTTGTCTTAAGTAGTACTCCCAGTGTAAGGCAAATGGCACGGCATACCCTCACCAATGTGAATGAGCGGCGGACACCACCACATCTTAACCTGTCTCCGCTTCACAAAGAAGGAGAACCCATTCTAGATGATATTTTGTTCCGGAAGTAGTTACTCTGGGGTAACGATTTTAGTAAACCTAGGCTTTCAGCAGACACATCTACATCCGAATCCGAAGAAGAACCGGTGGAGAATCCGCGACTGGAGAAGAATGCCTTGTCCCCTGTGGGTGGTGGCCAGGCGAAAGGACCGACCCGGGAGCGCGGTTTCGTAACCAAGAACGGTGGGCGGGGAAGATAGGAAAAGGCCCCCACACGTCTATAACTGCCTACCGCTACATACGTCTTCTTTACTGCTCGGTCTAGCGAACTTAGACCCGAGAATGTCTGGGAGAAAGCACTTCCTAACAGAGCAGTCTAATTGTTGTATTCGGCGGTAGGACTGTGATAACAACCTTCTCTTCGACCTGCCTAGAGGCGAGATCAGATCACCTCATCAACTCAAATAAAAGTGACGAAAACCGGCATTCTACTAGTAGTAGTAGGAAAAGGCGCTTTCTTAGGCAACCCCGCTTTCAAAGGAGACCAGCAATTTCTGCTTATTAGATCCAGAACCCTCCCTGGCGGTAAGAAGTTCCATGTGTGTGTGCACGAGCCAATTCAAGCTTGTCTTTCCAAGACATGAAAACCGCTGGCTTGTGTGCGGTTAGAATCTTCAAAAGTGGAGTCATTCCTTGTCCCTATTCCTAGTAGTGCCTCTGGACGCCAGCCTTCCTTCTAGTAGAAAGGCGTTCACTTCTATACTTTCAGATTCCCTGAATTCCACTCAAGGACACCTGTAACAAAAAACAATAGGGTGGGGGTTTTTAGACAAAAAAAGAATGGGATGACTAGTGCTGGTTCATTCTATTAACAAATTATATATGCTTTTTTCTGATCTAAAGCAGATGGATTGAATCGCACGAGGTTCGGGAAAAGGTCTTGTACCATTTAAATATTGTCCATGTAGTAGTCTTATGCGTTGGACCGGGTCTCCTTTTGTCTGATTGCGGCGATGAAATGGTAAAGAGATGTCGAAATGGTGAGAAAGCTCACAATCCAGAAGTTTGCCCGCTCGGAGATGGTGAACTATCGTTAGTACAGTTGCTAATACTTTCGTCGCTTTGGCAGCTTCCTGCCCGGCTCACTAGTCAGACCCCCGAAGGGATATGTGCGTCTTGTCCGGATGGGTAAGTTAGAGCTTTTATGAATTGAGTCTTGGTCTCTGGGCTCCGAGTACTATGTGCTATGGTATTTGCTCAACAATCCAGTTCTAGAACCTCCTTTCTGCCCCCATTTCTCCGGGGCGGCTCGGCGAAGATTCTTATTGAACCATCGGAGCCACTTCTTTCATCGGTATAACCATAGATAGATCTATGCATAGCGAAGTTGAGCCGCCCACTCCCGCCAAACCCTCTCACCAACTTCAGCCCGCTTCAATAAATTATCCTCTTTCTCCCGCCCTTAGGAGAACTGCTGCTCCGATCGAGTGTCATAGGACATGATTCTTAGCCAGCCTTCCACCGCCCCGAGAGGGCGCCGGGTAGACCAATCCAATGAATGGTCCAGCAGAAAGGTTGGGGTATGGGACGCGGAAGCATAGGGAGTGATAGCAGCAATTGATGTCGTTTGTGGATATGCTGGAATGCGAATGTTATGCAGGTGACCAAAATCCGGGAGAACTCCCAATTGTTCCACTGAAAGTGCACCCTCTTGGATAAACTCCCTAAGCTTCTTTGTCACAGGAATCTATGCAGATAATAGCGGAGAAGGGTTCTTTGGAATGATCTTTTGGACATTGCCATGGAGTCAATGGCCCTTGGATTGTCCTTGGCGACCTAATTTCCACCAGGAGAAGGTATTGAATTGGCTAAGGCCAGGGGAAGGAGGGAGAGCCAAGCCAGCACACCGGGCGAGGAATCCCTTACTTGTTCGGCTGACGGATGCAGTTCTTGCTCTTTATGAGGATGCGGATGCAGTATAGTACGAGAATGTATAAGCCGACGTTCGGTACACCAAGCCCTTACACAAATCTCTTTGTTTCAAATAGGTTATCCCATATCAGCCGGCCAATCAACAAAGATCTGAAAAATGACCAGTTTTTGAGCCTACAAAAGGGAGAAAGGAATTTCCATGTTAAGATATAACAGAGGCGTGAATGGGAGAATACGATACCATAAGGAGGAATTAATAGAACTTCATATTCTACTACCCGAAGGAGGAGGTATATGGCAATAGCCAAGTTTACGATCAAAATCATAGGACAAAGGTCTATACTCAAGTCTGAAATCAAGGTAGCAAGACGATATGAAGTTGTTACACGAGCAAGCTAAGTCCATTAGAGTTCATTTATTTGAGCCTTTAAGAGCCATGTGAAAGCAATATATATCATGAACGTACGAGAGGAAGATGAACATGCTCAAAATAGGCTTTTTTCTACTTCAGATATCTTATAGTTATAGTAGCTCCGCGGATCCGCCCTTCGAGCGATGGTATAAGAAGAATTGTTATTCCAGAAAGCACATGAAAGAACGAAATAAAGAACGTACCGAAGGAGCATGGGGCTTCGGGGGGGACTTATGCTTTTATTAAGGTTCCATACCATTTTTTTGTGCTAGGCTTTACCCCTATGCTAGTTACTAACTTAGGTACCTAGCCCAGAATCCATAGAAAATCTCAAAGATAGTAAGTAATTCTTAGAACAAGCATATCAGCAAATCCACTACACTTTGACCTAGATTTCTCAAACAAATAGGAAAATCGCTTTTTCTAGGACTAGGACGAGAAGGACAATGAAAGGGAAGAAAGAGAGCCTTTTTCACGCTCAAGCTAGACAGAGGAAAAGGATGATGCTCAGAACGAGATTCCCTTACGCTATCACGCTTAGAAGAAAGAGAATATGGAAATTTGCGTGTTAGTGAAGATATGATGGGGTTCACTGTTCTTTGGACAACTCATCAGCCCGCCCCCCTTCCGAAAGAGACAAATTCTTACGGAAAAAAGAAAGCATTCTTGCGGAACAGACAGACCAATAGGGGCGAGCTATATCCAAATTTGATACCCACCTCTTGCTTAAGAAAAGAAGAAATGCGAGGACAGCTTATGTCACAAAAAACATGGGAGAAAGAAGCAGAAGGCACCCTTGAGAGACCTCCGACTTCATATATATATATAATAATATATATATATTTCTTTATGATATGATAATTCTCAAATAAGGAACTATGTATCGGAGCTTACCTGTTTGGCAGGGAGGTTATCAGGTTAGGTCGCCGTTCTGGGTGGTTCTTTGTGGCATTATACTTAAAACAGTGCTCTACATCACTTCAGAAGGCTTATGGAGGTGCAAAAGCCCCTGACCTTTTACCTGTACCTGTCTTCCTCACTAGATCAGGGTATCCTCGGATCATCCCCTCCTTTCATAGAAAGATGATAATAAAGAGGGATGAGAAGAGTGATATGTTGGTCAAGATCTATCTGTCTTTCTTCTCTTTGTCAAAGTGTATTACTCTGGCAAAGAGGGTGAGTCGGAAGACCTTTGATTCAATTATATCACCTCCTCATGATCTTGAGGCAATCCTAGATATGGTTTCTGATATTAAGTGTAGTTTGCATGAAATCATACCTAGGTATTTACCCTGGTTATCCCGGATTCCCCTTCATAAAGGGATGACATGGGATCCCACCTGGAAGGCTCTGCCTACTCATAAGTTAGTGCAGTCGATCTTGGTTAAGAGACTCGGCTTGCAGCCAAGTAAGGTTAGGTCCATAAGATCTATCTTTACTTCACTAGCTTATGAGCTGACATCCTTCTCGTTCCTCCTTTCGTTTATACATGCGAAAGGTGAACAGTACTCACCTGGAGTATTGTGGTACCAAAGGGTTCGATATGCAACAAGGGATGAACTTCAGAAAATTGATACAGGTCGCGATCTTGAGTGGTTTGAAAGGACCGCTCAGATTGGACCTCATCTCCCTACATGCGAACAACTGAAAGTACCTCCTATTCCAGGTAGGCTTGGTGGGTCAGTTGAGGGTGGTGGCAAGAGGAGAATATTTGCCATAGGTAACTATGTTTGTCAAAGGCTCCTGAAGCCGGTGCATGACTGGCTGATGGAGGTCTTACGAAGAATACCAATGGATGGTACCTTCGAACAGACTAAACCTCTTGACAGACTAGTTGGCAGCAGTGCTACATTCTCATTTGACCTCTCTTCAGCATCTCAACCCCACATTGCTAAAGGCCAAGGTGCGGTTGTGGCATGGAGGGCCGATGCTGGCGCGTGGATCAAGTCCACGTGAATTTGACACCTGTGGCAACGGCGGACAGGACGTCGAGAGTAGCAGTCGGCCTCCATGGTGGAAAAAAACATGATTTTCTTGGCCAACATCATGTTATTGACATGCCCGCCACAAACTCCGGCGTGCTCCTCATGCATCACTTGCTGGACTTCCTCCTCTGTTAGGCAGCGCAACAAAACGTGGTTTAATGATCTTTTATAGAGCTGTTCCCCGCACAGCACATAGCGGGTGGCCAGTTTTCGCACAATCTGACGGCCGTCGCAAACTCTGGAAACGATTGGTCTCGCAGGAAATTCATTTTCAATGTCCTCGAATCAACACATATCAACTAGGTAGGCGTCCATCGCGAACTTTCTTTCTTCAACCCACTGGACTTCTTCGGGTTCATTCTGCGATGTTGATCTTTCCGATGCTGGGCATTTCAACCGCATTCGACATTCCCTTTTCGCGAAGCCTTTATGCGCGAAAAAACTTTCAATCAAAAATGGTTTCATGGTGGTCTGGCATTTCGGTCATGGACGCGAGAGTAGCCAGAGCGTCTACGAAGCGATTCTTGTCTCTTGGGACATGGGAGAACGTCATCTTTTTGAGAAAGAAAAACCTCGAGCATTTCTTGATATGGGATCAATTTCTCCTCTCTTGTTTTCCAGTTTCCATTAGTCTGACTTATGACTAGCTTGGAATCTCCCCTCACATCGAGGCGCTTCGCTTAATTGACATGTCAATGGCAAGCTTGAGCCCGGCTATACAGGCTTCGTACTCCGCAATGTTATTCGAAAATTCGACAATTCGGGATGCACTATCATTTTTTTCAAAGGGGAGGTGAAGGCAACGGCTGGAGATGGTTCGAAGCCGAAGTTATTATAGGAATCCTGATTTTAAGGGATAGAGCAAAGAAAACCATAAAGCTCTCCCAATATATCTATATAATATATATATATATATATAGATATATATCTATATATATATATATCTCTATATATAATCTATATATAGCACCATGATGTGTATGATCATAAAGCGGTTAGTAGTCCTTTCGATCCTTGTGTAAAGCTCTCTTCCGAGATGTGTCCAAAAGATGCTGAATATAAAGAAAGGATGGCGGAATTCCCTTATGCGTCTGTGGTTGGAAACCTAATGTATGCAATGACGTGCACTCGCCCAGACATCGCTTATGCCGTAAGTGTGACTAGTAGATTGACTAGTAACCCCGGTTTGGAGCATTGGAATGCATGGCTAAGGATAATTAAGTCTCTCGCGCATGGATCTTGATCTGGTGTATGGAAGATCAAGTCTTCTACTATAAGGATATAGCGATGCGGATTGGGGAGGAGATTTTGATGAAAGCAAATCCACTAGCGGGTGGATCTTCATGTATGGAGGAGCTAACTTGGATAGTGGGGCAGGGTGCAGCTCCCCCTTCTCTCTCATCTTCTGGCTGGGTGCAGATGGATTCGGGGAGGGGGGACCTGCTCCGGGACCCCAGGATCTTGATTCACAGTGCTTCTCACTTCCAAAGGAGGAAGCTCTTCTCCCTCTCTCCACCGTGCCTACTTCCGTACGAATCCTAATATATCGAAAGAAATAGGAGGTGCTTTTTCAGGAAAAAGAGCCCTTCTTCCCCCAGTATTACTCTACGAAATAAAACAACCCCCGTCACCCCAGGAGGAAGCGCTACATCTAATCCCATGGCTCAGACTGGCCACCCCCTATAGCATGTATGATGGCTACGATGGCCCTCCATTCCATCAGATATCATGATTATCCCCATTGTGCAGGTGCCTCTATTGGTTCCTTCAATTCCTCCTATTCACATTGTTGCCTTGGCCAACACAGGATATTCCTCTAACTCGTTGTTCCCACGCGCGTGTCATCAGTGCTAATTTGAAATCATCTGATGCATAACTCTTCACTCTACTTGGGAAGTCTTGGAGTAGCACGAATATCCTATGAAGGGATCGATCGCTTCACCAATGGGATAGCTAACTACGAAATATTAGGAGTTAGGAGGGGGGCTAGCGACTCCGAGGGAAGGGGTGAATAGACCACGAGCAGCACGCTTGCTTCGGAGGGGATCCGCAAGGCTTTAGCCCAAGACTTATTGGAAAGGTAATGAACTATGAGGTTTTTACAAAGCCTGCAATAGCTCCTTACCTATACCGCAGCCAGTGCTTTATCAAATGCTGAGCCCACTAGTTCGATGCATCCGCTACCTCTCCCACCCCTTCCTCCGATGCCGGCTATCGATCTGGAGGAGATGCAGGAAATGAAATTTTGAGTGCTGTCAGCTCAATAGGCTATGGATTTCCATCTGCACATGTACCTGGACTTCCTTCAACAATGGCTCCGCGGATCTCCATCTGTACCTAGATTCGCCACTGGCTCCTCACTCGTGGCAAGGCTTTTGATCATAAGTAGAAGCAGGGCCGGATGAGGCTAACTTCCCAATCGGATGTCCGGAAGAACGAGGCATCGTGTATATTCATTCGATCCCGATCAGGCGAAGAAACCTGTATTTACTTACTCATGCAAATATAGCTACCTATCCACCCGACTGAATTCCCGTAGGTGCACCTAGCGAGCATAGCAACTGCGGGCCCACCAGAGAAAGGATCTGTCCCGATGATCCGTCAACTACCTGCCAAATCATCATCATATATTTGAAATGAGCTGTCTGCGCTATGGAGGTCGAGAGCTGGTGGGACTGCATCTCCTGCTCATCGATCCCGATCTACTTCTGTGGGATCTCAATCAAGCAACGAGCACGGGGTTCGCGATGGATGGAGACAGAGCTTCTGGTAAACCCAAAATTGAATTGGTGGAAAACGAGTTCGATCTGAATAAATGGATTTACCACGAAAGCCCCTACTGAAGCTCTTCATGCGTGCTACTCATGGATCAGCAATGGGTGTCTCTATGCTACGTGTGGGTTCACTGCTCGATCCCGATCAGCAACTGAGTGAATCTGTTTCCATTGGCTAAAGTTCGCGAAGTAGAAGCAATGTTCATATGACATTCTTCCCTCCCTCGCATCCAATCGGGCATACGGAAAGAAAAGAATTTCTGGCCAAGCGCTTGACAGAAAGGGCGGGCAGAGATCTATTTTCCGTAGCGGGAGGGAAGCCCTTACTAGATAGGGCAATCCGAGGCATCGGTTTACGTTACGACATTGGCATAAAAGGGAAATGGGAAGGTTGGATCATAGGATCCCACTACCTCTGGAAAGCTATTCAACCTTTATCCTTATCGGCTGCCCCTGCTTCTCGTACTTCCCATATGCCTTTTGAAACTCCTTCTCAAAGAATGCAAATGAATACATGGGTATGATCCCATGTCAAACTTGGAGGAAAAATGGCCACTGGCTGATTGATATATCCTCTCTTGTCCCTAAATGCTCTTGCAACTCTCCTAACAGTTTGCCCATCGACTTGTGAGTCCAAATTCCATTTTTTTTGGTTTTTTAACCCTGGCAAACATCCATTCCCTTCATACTTTCTGGCCCCCTCCCAACGAATCAGAGGAAGAGTCAAAAGCAGGAGACGAACGGGAAAGACCATTAGCAGGGAGGGAAGGATTGGTCTACCAAAGCTGACATTTGTGAATACTCTATGAGGAAAACCGAGGGTATTTCCGTCTTGTTGGGAGAGAAAAGCGTAAGCTAGCTTAGGAGGTCCAGGAAAAGAGGGACTGACGGCTGACTATTCGGCCTAGTACGAACCTTTACACGGACTCCGACTTAATTGGGTAGGACTCAGCTAGTGATCGGTCAAACCCGAGATGACCTACTGGTTCATGAAATCCCTTCTATTGGGCCTCACTTGCTCAGGCGGCTCGGCTACCAAATTCCTACCTTACCTCGACTCAACTCTCCAAGCTCACTGCTTGACCATTAGGAAGAGAAAAGGAAGACAGGAATGAGCTTAGACCATGAGTTGGAAGCAAGTCCGCCAGTGGTCAACAAGCCAAGTAGTCGGTAGTCCTACTCCAACCAGTCACCGGTTCGATTCAGTTCTAACACAATGGCTGCTCAATGAGTGCGGATAGCAAGGGAGAAAAGAAGGCTGATGCTCGCTTGCTATGGAGATTGCTATTTTATTTAAGCTTGCTTTCTTACCTTAGCTCAGTCAAGCTTCCCCTTCATCTTCCTCTCCCTATCTGAGTACCTTGCTAGCCTGACAGTGCTTTCAGAGTCCCCAGGTCGTTCCATTAGTCTCTTGTTTGAAAAGGGATTCTTTCTACCTATTAGTATATAAGTCGGCTGGCTAGCCTTACGAATCTAAAGCTAGAGCTATTAGCACTGGGCTTATCCGTTCCCTATTGCCTACGCTAGCTTGCTGCTTGCTGGTCACTTCGTTCCAGTAGCTCTAGTTGGCATCATTGAATCCCGCATCGTATAACGTATAATAAGAGCATGCCTACTTTTATTGTTTCACTTTGCTCTGCTTATTAGTTTAGTTGAGGCACTGCATGTTCTCATCTAAGCATGTAGGGCGTGTTTTCATCTAAGAAAGATTTGTTATAAGCCACCTTTCTCAGGTCTTTCTTTCATGGTACCATCAAGACAGAGCTGTGATGTCAACTTCGCACACACTTTCTTTTCGTATCTTCTGTTCTATCTTGGAAAAGTGAGGATTTCGTATCAAAGGAAAGTCGTTCAAGTCAGGAATAGAGGTTCTTTTAGTACACTTGTCTCTGTGTAAAATCGAGATTGGGTGGGTGTTCAGTCTACCGCAAATGTGAAAGATATCGAAAATCATGCATTGGATGGATGCCCGGGCATTGAGAAGGAAGGATGCTTTCAGAGGCGAAAGGCCATGGGGAGAGAGAGCGTCTGTGATCCATGGATCTCCGATTGGGAAACCATATCCAAGCTCCGTGGCTAGTCTGCACTCTTTGGACTTTTCAAACTTAGCGAACTGAAACATCTGAGTAGCTAAAGGAAGGAAAATCAACCGAGACCCCGTTAGTAGCGGCGAGCGAGAGCGAACAAGGGTTTGAATAAATAGAAATCCGAAGTGGTTTCATTCGATTTCTTGTGGATTGGATGATGGAAAAACCAGCAAGCAGCAAGCGTAGGCTGAAAAGCCATAGCGCGCCCTACGGAGTTGTACAAAGTCAGCAACCATTTTGGGGCGCAAGCGTAGGCAACACAGTACTTACGGGGTGGGGCGCGCAGTGAACTAGTTTTCTGAAAAGGTTGAAGATCTGGCCAAAGAAGGTGATAGCCATGTTCATTCATTCCCATGGTTCGATCCTTCCCAGTAAAACGCGGCATGTTCGAATGATGATCACTTTTACGCGAGAAAGGGGGACCACCCTCTAAGCCTAAGTATTCCTCAATGACCGATAGCGAAGTAGTACCGTGAGGGAAAGGTGAAAAGAACCCCCATCGGGGAGTGCAATAGAGAACCTAAGATCCGATGCGAACAATCAGCCGAAGGAGCGGAGTGCGGGCGCACTCACTCTAACGGCATACCTTTCGCATGATGGGTCAGCAAGGAAATGGGAACAGTGGCTTAAGCCATTAGGTGTAGGTGCTTTCCAGAGGTGGAAGATTGTAGTTCTTCCTATTTGACCCGAAACCGATCGATCTAGCGATGAGCAGGTTGAAGAGAGCTCTAACAGGCCTTGGAGGACGAACCCACATATGTGGCAAAATATGGGGATGACTTGTGGCTAGGGGTGAAAGGCCAACCAAGATCGGATATAGCTAGTTTTCCATGAAATCTATTTCAGTAGAGCGTATGATGTCGATGGCCCGAGGTAGAGCACTCAATGGGCTAGGGTTGCCCCCATTTCGCTTTACCAACCCCAGGGAAACTCCGAATACAGGCCGTCATCGTTTGTACAGACAAACTTCTTGGGTGCTAAGATCCAAAGTCGAGAGGGAAACAGCCCAGATCGTATGCTAAGGTCCCTAAGCAATCACTTAGTGGAAAAGGAAGTGATTAAGCGATGACAACCAGGAGGTGGGCTTGGAAGCAGCCATCCTTTGAAGAAAGCGTAATAGCTCACTGTCTAGCTCCATGGCACCAAAAATGTCTCAGGGCTCAAGTGATTCACCGAAGCGATGAGACCTTGAAAGCTGCTTTTTCAAGTGTCAGTAGCGGGACGTTCTGTCCATCGGGGAAGGTTTTTGGTGACAACACCTGGAGATATCAGAAGTGAGAATGCTGACATGAGTAACGAGAATCCTGTGAAAAACAGATCGCCTGCCAGTGGAAGGCTTTCTGCGTTCAGTCAATCTACGCAGAGTGAATCGGTCCCTAAGGAACCCCGAAAGGGCTGCCGTCCGATGGGTACACGAAAGTGACGAAGTTGCTTTGACTACTGAACCATGCCTGTCTGTTGGAGCGAATTGGATGATCGGGCCGAGGGCTGCCCCCTCTTCCCCTCGCTCTCCTTTCCTTAATATTCACCTTGAGTCATCAAAGCCTTAACTAATTCAGAGGGGCTCGCTCGGCTGGCCCGGTTGCCCTACGCTACTGGCGCTTCCAAAGGCGAAGCTCTCGTCTTTGGCGACCTGCAAACGGAGGCTCTAAGAGACCTGTAGTTTTGGCGGACACTTTTTTCTCTAAAGGCGAAGACTCTTAAGTGGGCGAACACTCGGCCTAG
>UESW01003917.1:165083-215083 GCA_900491605.1 Calamus simplicifolius | reverse complement strand
GAAACGCAAGTTTCCAGGCGAAGGCTTTAAACAGAAGAAGGGCAATCCTAAGAAATATAAATTCAAGGGAAAGTGCTTTGTTTGTGGAAAGCAAGGACACAAATCCAAGGACTGTCGTTTCAAGGATAAAGAAAGGAAAGAGGTCAACATTACTGAAACCCTATCCAAAGAGGTATCGGAGATGATGCTGTCAGCTGTTGTATTTGAAGCAAACATGGTTGACAAAGCAAATGAATGGTACATCGACACTGGAGCTACCAGACATGTCTGCTCTGATAAGAGTATGTTCTCATCATATACTCCTATCAATGGTAGAAATTTGGTCATGGGTAACTCCGCTACATCCAAGATAGAAGGACTTGGCCGCATCGTTATGAAGATGACATCTGGCAAGGAGCTTCTACTGAATGATGTGCTACATGTCCCTGACATCCGAAGAATCTTATATCAGGCTCCCTCCTAAGCAAACATGGCTTTAGGATGGTCTTTGAGTCTGATAAATTTGTACTCACTAAGGGGGGAATATTTATTGGTAGGGGTTACTTGAATAATGGATTATTCAAGGTGAATGTAATGACTGTACACAGAAACCTTGAAATAAATAAAGCTACTTCTTCTGCTTATATGGTTGACTCTTCTTGTCTATGGCATGATAGATTAGGACATGTGAATTTTAATTCATTACGAAAATTAATGAAATTAGAATTATTACCTAATCGTGAAATCGATCCACATTACAAGTGTGAAGTGTGTGTTGAAGCTAAGTTAGCAAAAACACCATTTCCATCAGTTGAAAGAAATACTAAACCTCTTGACTTAATTCACAGTGATCTATGTGACTTAAAGTCAGTTCAAACTAGAGGAGGTAAAAAGTATTTTATAACATTTATTGATGATTCAACTAGATACTGCTATGTGTATCTACTAAAGTCTAAGGATGAGGCCTTAGAAATGTTTAAATGTTATAAGAATGAAGTTGAAAATCAACTTGGAAAAAAGATTAAGGCCATAAGGAGTGATAGAGGTGGTGAATACGATGCACCTTTTGACGAATTCTGTCAAGAGCATGGCATTATTCACTCCTTATTTTCTCCAATCTAATGGAATTGCGGAACGTAAAAACCGTACATTAAAAGAAATGATGAATGCTATGTTAATAAATTCTGGTACACCACAGAATTTATGGGGAGAAGCAATTCTCTCAGCAAATCATATTCTTAATAAGATACCTCTTAAGAAGAAGAAAATTACTCCATATGAGTTATGGAAAGGAAAGAAGCCTTCTTACAATTACTTAAGAGTGTGGGGGTGTCTAGCTAAAGTAGCTATTCCGGACCCCAAAAAGGTCAAAATAGGACCTAAAACTGTTGATTGTATATTTATTGGTTATGCACATAATAGTAGTGCTTATCGCTTTCTTGTGTATAAATCAGATATAACTGATATACAGAAAAATACAATCATGGAATCAAGGAATGCAACATTCTTTGAAGATATATTTCCAAGTAAAAGGAAATTAGAAATAAGTTCAAATAAAAGAACTTATGATGATAATACTGCTAGTAGTAGTCATCAGGAAGAATATCCTGAAGATGAACCCAGACGCAGTAAGAGACCAAGAGTTGCAAAGTCTTTTGGTCCTGATTATGTAACTTATATGTTACAAGATGAACCTCAGACATTCAAGGAGGCAATGTCTAATCCAGAAGCACCCTTTTGGAAAGAAGCTGTCAATAATGAAATTGAGTCCATCATGCATAATCATACCTGGGAGTTGGTAGACTTACCATCTGGTATGAAACCTTTAGGGTGCAAGTGGATCTTTAAGAAAAAGCTAAAGGCTGATGGATCAATTGACAAGTATAAAGCCAGATTAGTGGCTAAGGGCTTCAAACAAAAAGAAGGTATAGACTTCTTTGATACCTATTCACCAGTAAGTAGAATAACATCTATAAGAATGTTAATCGCTTTTGCAGCCATTAACAATCTTGAAATTCATCAAATGGATGTTAAAACTGCTTTTCTGAATGGTGAATTAGATGAAGAAATATACATGGAACAACCTGAGGGATTTATTGTTCCAGGACAAGAAAAGAAGGTGTGTAGACTTGTTAAATCCTTATATGGATTAAAGCAAGCACCTAAGAAATGGCATATAAAATTTGATAATGTCATGTTATCAAATGGATTCAAAATAAATGAATGTGACAAATGTATATATGCCAAAACCCTGCTGAAGGTATGTGATAATCTGCTTATATGTAGATGACCTGTTAATCATTGGTAGTAATACAGAAATGATTAAACAGACAAAGAAAATGTTAATCAAACATTTTGATATGAAAAATATGGGTGTTGCAGATGTTATACTAGGGATTCGAATCACTAGAACATCTGAAGAAATAATATTATCTCAATCTCATTATATTGAGAAAATATTAAATAAGTATAAAAAGTATGATACTAGCCCGGTGAAAACACCTGTAGATGTTAATCTACATTTGGCTAAGTATACTGGAGAACCCATATCTCAATTGGAATACTCACGTATAATTGGCAGTTTAATGTATGTTATGAATTGCACTCGTCCTGACATAGCATATGCTGTCAATAAGTTGAGTAGATTTACAAGTAATCCAGGTCCAAATCATTGGACAGCTTTAATAAGGGTATTAAGATATCTGCGATATACCTAAGTTATGGATTACATTATTCAAGATATCCAGCTGTACTAGAAGGATACAGTGATGCAAATTGGATATCTAACACAGAAGATACAAAATCCACAAGTGGATATGTATTCACCTTAGGAGGAGGTGCTGTGTCATGGAAATCTTCTAAGCAAACATGTATAGCTCGATCCACTATGGATCTGAGTTTATTGCCTTAGAAAAGGCAGCTGAAGAAGCAGAATGGCTTCGAAACCTTTTAGAAGATATTCCATGTTGGTCAAAGCCTGTGTGCAATATGCATACATTGTGATAGTCAATCGGCAATTTGCAGAGCACAGAATAAAATGTATAATGGTAAGTCTAGACATATACGTCGCAGACATAATACATTAAGCAGTTACTTGAAATTGGTGTAATTTCTATTGACTATGTTCAGTCAAAGAAAAACCTAGCGGATCCATTAACAAAGGGGTTACCAAGAGATCAAGTAAACTGTTTATCGAGGGGAATGGGTTTAAAACCTATAACTAAAAAATCTTCATAGTGGATACCCAACCTAGCTGACTGGAGATCCCAAGATCTAGGTTCAAAAGGGACAACTAAATTATGAAGAGACTTGATAGCACTAAGGATGTACAATCCTACTCATTCCTATGATAATTGGTGCTACCTGCTAAAGGTACTAGGATAAGCATTGCTTTTAATGATTCTTATGACATGAACATTCATGTGGGGTATAGCAGGATACTCTTAATAAGAATCACCTATGTGAGTGTGAACTGGCCAATTCTATGAGAATTTTAAGGTTTAATTCTCTGAAGCACTCATGAGACCAGGAGTTGTTCGGGGCCAAAATGAACACAACCATGAGAACCAAAAGAATGCTCAGGAAGAAGTTGCGTGATTGTTATTGTCTTAGTTTACACAAAACGCTGAAAGGTTCAAGACATCATGTTCACCTTTTAGCAAGTAAACTCGATAACAACTCACTAAGGAAGGTTCAAAGCCACAAGCTACCTATCCCGATACAACTTCATCCCATTATACTCTCTTTAGTGTGTCTGCATATTCATTTGCATTAAAATCCTTTTATGTGGGGGTTTGCCTTTGCTGATCTTTACTGATCTTTGATGATCATTGATCTAAGTCCAATTTCTATTCATGTGGGGGATTGTTGGGTAATGGGCCAAAATATGCCTAAATACCCTAATGGGCCTTGAAAGCCCATCACCGCCCTTTAGTGTGTGAATGAGAAATTGCGGGGACATTTAGTCCCATATCGAAAGAACAAGAAAGGAAGGTTCACTTATATGGAAACCACTTCCTTGAAGCTTAAGTTCCTTAGGCTCACCATAAGTGGAGAGCTTGAGGATGATGAGGGTGATGCCACCTCGCGCGTGTGCGAAGGGCGCAATGGGTGCTTTGTAGGCGCACTTTGCACTTCGCATCCGCGAGGAGCTTGAGGAGCTTTTAAATTTTTTCTAGATCATGATGATCCGACGGTGGAGACTGATCGGATCAAGATAAGGGGTGTGGTGATCAAATCATGATCGCGATCGCGATCCAACGGTTGACACCCATCGATTGACCAGTCAACAGGACCGTCGGTTAACCAGTCAACAGGATGGTTGGTGATAAGGCATCCGTCCAATCGTCGGTTGATAATAAGTCACCCGTTCGATTGTCGGTTAGAGATAAGTCAACAGTCCGATCATGAAAAGGCATATCAAAGATATGCAACCACCTATCTGATAACGTGATCATCAGATCACGATGATGAAAAGGCTTATCAGGATAAGGATAGGCTTATCTGATCGACTGATCTTCAGATCACAGCCATGAAAAGGCTTATCCGATCGCCTGATATGAAGATCACAATGTCTAAAGGGCATATCAAGGGTGATAAGCCCTTAACCCTCACATCCTTTGATTTTAGAATTTAAATTAAATTAAATTCGTAGGGTTGCTTCCAAAGGGTACCTAAAACCTATAAATAGGACCCTAGACCTAAGCATTTCATTCATCCTAAGCCATTCTGAATTGACAGGTTGTTCTCCTGTCTTCTTGTCTTGGCTCTTATTGTCCTCCTCGATCCTCAGGCGGACAATTAGGTCTTCAAGTCCCATCTTCTTCCGCTTATGCTTCAGGTAGTTCTTGAAGTCCTTCTATAGTGGTGGTAGCTTCTCTATGATAGCAGCTATCTGGAATGACTCACTGAGAGACATTCTCTCTGCATGTATCTCATGCAAGATGAATCTGGAACTCTTGGACTTGCTCCATAATAGTTTTGTGGTCGACCATTTTGTAGTCTAGGAACCTTCCAACCATAACTTCTTGTGTCTAGCATCCTCTGTCTTGTACTTTTGTCCATGGATGCTCATAACTCCTTGGCAGTAGCAATACTGCTGTACACATTGTACAGGGTATTGTCCAGACCATTCAGAATAGTTCTTGTAAAGGAAGTCTGAGTGCTTCCATGCCTCCACTGCAGCAATGACTTGCTTGTCGGTCTCCCCTTCCTTTAGGACAGGCGGATCTTCATTCAGCACTCTGACCAGGTTCAGAGTTGTGAGGTAGAACAGCATCTTCTGTTGCCACCTCTTGAAGTCTGTGCCAGAGAATTTCAACGGTCTCTCGGCTTGAACTGATGTCGTCATAGTAGCCATCTGCAGCAGTACTTCGGTAGCACGGTAAATTGTCTTAAGATTATTGGTGGGTGTATGTTGGCAGATGGTAGCTACCTAATGAATCAGACGGAGGCTAGAGTTTCACTCTATGTCCTTAAGATAATTTCGTCCCGCATGGTGCTTACGGTCAGTATGATGATTGTCTCCCAGGATACAACATTCTCCTTTTGATGAAAGCAGCATTACAATTCACCAAAAATCGAACCAAGAATGCTACTCTCTTTCAATGCACTATTGCTATACTACCCATAGGAAAGTATGCAAATGCCTAAGAGAGGAGAAGACTAGAATTGATTCAGATTGAACTCAATTCGGAATGGCTTGGGATGAATGAAATGCTTAGGTCTAGGGTCCTATTTATAGGTTTTAGGTACCCTTTGAAAGCAACCCTACGAATTTAATTTAATTTAAATTCTAAAATCAAAGGATGTGAGGGTTAAGGGCTTATCACCCTTGATATGCCCTTTAGACGTTGTGATCTTCATATCAGGCGATCGGATAAGCCTTTTCATGGCTGTGATCTGAAGATCAGTCGATCAGATAAGCCTATCCTTATCCTGATAAGCCTTTTCATCATCGTGATCTGATGATCACGTTATCAGATAGGTGGTTGCATGTCTTTGATATGCCTTTTCATGATCGGACTGTTGACTTATCTCTAACCGACAATCGAACGGGTGCCTTATTATCAACCGACGATCGGACGGATGCCTTATCACCAACCATCCTGTTGACTGGTTAACCGACGGTCCTGTTGACTGGTCAATCGACGGGTGTCAACCGTTGGATCGCGATCGCGATCATGATTTGATCACCATATCTCGACCCTTCATCCGATCGATCAATGATCAATTGATCTCAGCCCCTTATCTTGATCCGATCAGTCTCCACCGTCGAGTCATCATGATCTAGAAAAAATTTAAAGCCCCTCAAGCTCCTCACGATGATGCACACGTGCGAAGTGCGAAGTGCGCCTACAAAGCGCCCATTGTGCCCTTCGCACACACGTGTGCACGTGCACGAGGGTGATGCATAGCATCACCCTCAAGCTCTTCACTTATGGTGAGCCTAAGGAACTTAAGCTTCAAGGAAGTTGTTTCCATATAAGTGAACCTTTCTTTCTTGTTCGTTCCGATATGGGACTAAATGTCCCCGCAATTTCTCATTCATACACTAAAGGGCGGTGATGGGCTTTCAAGGCCCATTAGGGTATTTAGGCATATTTTGACCCATTACCCAACATATTTTTGGAAGCTATGGAATTTGTTTAACGAGGTCCCACACATTAAAGTAATAAGGTATACAATTTTGGAAAGTAAGTGATCAGTCCGATCAGATGGAATGTGATTAGATTACAACGATTAGTGATACCAGGATGCATGATTATAGGCCAGCTTGAACTCTTTTGCTCTCATTGTGTCACACAGCTTTTGGAATAAGATCGTAGCGAATCGAACTGGCCACGATCTGACTTGTAATCCTCCAGTTTTTTTCTTTTTTTTACAACTATGACCTGAAATCTATAAACAGATCTGGATTTATCAAAATTAGACCTCATTTTCCTTGATCAGTTTGGGGTTTACATTGCTTAATAACTTCGAAAGACACATGGCATTACCATAAAAGTCTTCGGGTCACAAATTAACATTACAAAAAAAAAGAGGGGAAAAAAGACCAGGCAAAGTTGACAATTCCAATGAGTTGTATTCTGTTAAGGGTAAAGGGTCCTGTACCTAGGCATAGCAGCTGGTGTTGCAATTTAGATTAATTTTGATGGATATAGCTTCTTTTCGATACATATGCCCATTGTATATCATGGTTTAGGTGGCAGAGTATGTGGCGTGATGCTTCTGACCATGTTTTATTAGCAGTCCTTCACTGTAGATGCACCGCCACGGATCCTTGATGATGGGGACATCAGCAAGAAGAAAAGGTTGCAGACCGACACTCTTTGGTTTTGTAGTTAATCTACTTTCCGCAGGTTCACTTACTCGAGCCAAGAGTTTCAATTGGCAACTCATGCTGCAAAATTTCAACTTCTGCCAAGTCTCAAAGTATCGACACTTCCTGCCTTGAGTCAACACTGCTATCAAGACATCAAGTCTTCTCTTTGGAAGTCAAATCTTGGAGGACACATGGAGGTATCTGATGATGACACATGGCAACTTAGAAGTCAAATCTTGGAGGACACATGGAGGTATCTGATGATGACACATGGCAAACTAAGGAGGTGCCACATGGAAGCTGGTGCAACCAAATTTGTTAGGGATTGATTGTAATTAGTTAGCTATATCATAACTAATCCTTAGATTGTTATGATCTTTTAGTTTTTTGGGCTGAAATTTCTGGAAGTCCTTTGGCCTATAAATAGGCCAAGCTTTCCCTCTTGTAGATATGAAGTTTGAGAAATAAAATCAAGTTTATTTGATTTCTTTTGCCAAGTGCCTTGTTCATATTTGAGTATGAAGAGGGTTCTCTTGAGGATGTTAGAGTTGAGGATGATGGCTCTACGTCAAGGATCAAGTGTCAAGGTGAGTTCTTAAGTAAGGAGTGTAGATCTTGTCAACCAACCCTCAATTCTTTGAGTGTTGAGTGCATCCCTTCCACTTTAAGATCTTACTTCATTGTTGGAAAAAAAAAAAACCTCTTGGTCCTTTAGATCTGAAGTTTTAAAGGTGGCTTAACTTAGTTTGAAGGTTTCCATACCTTTAGATCCTAATCTTTTTATTTCTTTGAAAGAAGCTTGCACAAGGGTGTTTAGATTTCTGCTTCCGGTTTGATGTTCTTCATTTCTCCCATGCATGAATTCAGCCATAGCTTGGGCTCAAATGTTCATTAAGGGTGGTAATCACTTAGAACACATCACCATCCCCTCATTCCACCAATTTTTTTTGTGCCCCATCAGCTTTGGTATCAGAGCTTTGGTCTCTAAGTTAAGCTTGTAAGTTGCTGGAATTTCTGTTCTAGTTTTAGTCCGAGATTTCCATAAATTTTTTTAATTTTTTAAGGGTTAAAAAATAAATAAAAATTTATTTGCTGCACTTTAGGACTTTAGGTTCCGAAATCTAAAATTAAAAAAAATATTTTAGAGTTTTGGAATAAAAAAAATTCGAGTTCTTAGGTTGTTTTCTGGAAGACTGTTTTGGTTCCCTCCATTAAATTTGATTTTAAAAAAATAAAAAATAATTTTTTAATTTGAGATCTGAGATTTAGACTTCAAATTCTGTTATTTTCCACTTAAAGTTTGAATTTAGAGGGGTTTTTAAATTTAAAATTTGAATTTTGAAATAGGTAGTAGAGAGTTTGTTAAGCTGCTAGAATCTTCTAGCAACTACTATCATAACAACTTCCTCAACCAAATTTTAAAAAAATTGAATTCAAATTTCAAAATCTAGGATTTTCACTCTGAGATCTAACTAATTCAATTTTCATTTTAATTTTTAAAATTTAAAACTTTAAATTTCAAATTTTCAAAACCGGGTTAGTTGAAGGTTAGTTAGAAGCTGCAAATTTTATTTAACCACTTTTACCTCCAAGAATGAAATTTTAATCTAAATTTTAAAATTTTAAAAAAATTAGCTTCTGAAATCTAGACTTCAAGATTTGAATTTCTCAATTTAAGTTTGCATTTGCTGAATTTTAAAATTAGATTAAATTTCACTTAATTGTACTAAGTCTAGTCGATTGTGCTAGTTAATTGCTGAAATTGTGTGCATCCATATATACATAAACCATCTTAAGGGCATTCAATATAACATAAGGGGAGGAGTTAATAACCTTTCCTTAGCCCACAACAACCATCCTCATTATGCATTGACCTAAGCCTTAATTAAAATCAAGTATGCACCTAAATTAAGGACACCAACAAGTCGGGTTCAAGTGCAAGAGGAGACAAAGCACTATTTGAGTTTGTAATTATTCTTAGAAACTGGTGTCTAAGACTAGAGGTCTAATGGCAAATGCCTTAAGCGGACTTGCGGTTCTTTAATTGGGTCCTTGCGAAAGCAAGGGGGGCCTCCCGCATTCCCACCTCTTACCTGGCCAGTGACAAAGGTAATTGCATCCTTAACTAGTACCTAGTCAAGTCTTGTATTTTGAACTTCTAGGTTTAGGAGCCCTAGAAGCTAGGTTTGTACTTCTTGTTTTATAGGTCAAAAGTTCTATCTTTCTTGGTTTGTACCTATGGATCCTAATCTTGAACTCTTTATGAGGACCCTGACTGAAAAGTTAGACACTGTAACTGAGCAATTAGGGCAAATCAACAAAGAATTAGGTCAAGTAAAAGATAGAGTTGAGACCCTTGAAGAGCCTCAAAGGATCCCCATCGAACCTGAATCATCTAGGTCAATTCCTCGAGGTCCAAGAGCCCAATATCATGTGCACATCCCTGAATACAATCCAAGGAGACTTGATCCTGATTTCATGGAAGAAGCCCGTCGAGTCCATCGGCCTGACTTTACTCCTGATCGTATCCCTAGGCGACCTCACCAGGATTACTTAGATCAAGATGAAAGAGCCATGAGGAACATTCGATTAGAGGCTCCTATCTTTGATGGAAGCCTAGACCCTAAAGCTTATGTTGACTGGGAGGGAGAAATGGATCAATATTTTGAATGGTATGAGATGACCGAGGAGAGAAAGTATAAGTTTGCCAAACTGAGGTTAGTCCGCCAGGCTAGGTTATACTGGGAGAATATCGGGCGAATGCTTAGGCAAAGAGGAGACATGCCCATAACCACTTGGAGAGCTATGAAAATCAAGCTTAGGGAAAAGTATGTCCCTATGTCCTATCACCAAAGACTATTAGATCAGTGGCAAAGATTATACCAGGGCAATAAGACTGTGTCTGAATATATTACCAAGTTTGATGAGTTTGCGATGAGGTGTAACATTGATGAATCAGAAGCTGTAACATTGTCTAGGTTTAGAGCCGGTTTGCGTGAAGAAATTCAAAAGGAATTATTTCTAAGAGAAATCACTGACCTAGACCAAGCCTATCAAATAGCCAGAGATTGTGAAAGGTTTCAAAGGGGACCGATAGTCAGAAGACCCGAACTAAGTAAGATTAGCACCCCTACTCAGAAACCAGGGTTCAACCAAATGCGACCAAATCACCCCACTCCTACTATCCCATCCGGTCAAACGAGTGACAAGGGTAAGGCCCCTGTAGTTCAAAAGAGTAACAACCCGAATGTCCATTGTTTTAAATGTAACAGGAAGGGACACTATGCCAACCAATGCCCTGCCCGTTCTCTACACATAGGAGAACTAGCTGAAGAGGACCCTGAAGATACTAAAGAGTTTGAAAAAGAGGTATATGAGGCTGAATCCAATCTGATCAATGAATATGATGAAGAGGAAGAAGAGATTGATTATGATGAGACTTTGGGTGTTGTTAGAATTTTGACCCAAACAAAGGAAAAGGAGGATTGGAGAAGAACTAATATACTCCAAACATTTGTTAAGATAGGGGAGAAGGTTTATAAAATCATTATAGACAATGGGAGTTGTGTGAATGCTATTTCCACTAAAGCCATTAAGAATTTAAGCTTGACCCCTGTTCCCCATCCCAATCCATACAAAGTTTCTTGGATAGATTCAACATCCATTCCCATTAAATCCAGATGTCAAGTTCCCATTCAAATCCAATCCTATCATGAACAAGTCTGGTGCGATGTACTACCCATGGGCGTAAGTAGCATCATTTTGGGTAGACCTTGGTTGTATGATCATGATGCAACTTTATATGGTCAATCCAATTCTTGTGCTTTCAACCATCTAGGGAAAAAGCTTATCATTAACTCGACCCCACCTAAGGACAATATCAAGAAAGGGTCTAGTGATTTGAAAGAGAAGAAACAAGATCTGAATTTGATCAGTGTCAAGGAAATAGAGAAAGAAATCAATGAAGGATCACCTATGTGGATTTTGGCACTTAAAGAAAGTCGGAATGAAGATCCTAAGGAACCACCTCAAGAAGTCACAAAGATCTTAGAAGACTTTAAGGATGTATTCCCAGAAGATTTACCCAATCACCTGCCCCCACTTAGGGATATTCAACATACAATTGATCTAGTCCCAGGAGCCACCTTGCCTAACCTACCTCACTATAGAATGAATCCTACTGAGCACGCTGAGCTACAAAGACAAGTTGGAGATCTCCTCCAGAAAAAGTTTATTAGGAGAGAGTTTAAGTCCTACTGCCCCGAACCCCGAAGGCACTTGAAGGATTGGCGGAGAGTGCATCGATAGTCAACCATCAACAAAATTACGGTCAAGTATCGATTTCCTATCCCTCGCTTGATGATATGCTTGACATGAGACGGAGCCACTATAGTCCAAGATTGAGGTTAAGAGGAGATCGATCAGGTTAGGATGGAAAACCTGGAGATGAAAAACTGCTTCAAAACTAAGGGGTCTTTATGGTGGTTGGTTACATTTATGAGGATCAAACTGCCCCTTTTAATTTATGATGGACTCATTTTTTAAGACCTTTCATGATGACATTCCTCATCTATAGTAAGACTGAGTCCTCATCATTTAGTAAGACTAGGGAAGACCATTTAGATCATCTTAGACAAGTCTGTTACACCCTTAGAAAGGAAAATCTATATGCCAATCTGAAGAAGTGCGAATTCATGACTAACAGAGTAACCTTTCTAGGGTTCATTGTTACTACTAATGGTGTTTCTGCTGATCCCGAGAAAATTAAGTCCATAGTCGAGTGGCCCGAACCCAAGAACATACATGACGTCCGTAGCTTCCACGGTCTTGCCACCTTCTATAGGAGATTCATCCAAGGGTTTAGCACCATTGTTGCTCCAATCACGGATTGTCTTAAGAAAGGAAATTTTGAATGGACCAAACAAGCCAATAAAGCCTTCCTTGAGATTAAAGGAAGAATGACACAAGCACCAATCTTAAGGTTGCCTGACTTCTCTAAAGTTTTTGAGGTTGCTTGTGATGCCTCTGGGATTGGAATTGGTGGAGTTTTAAGTCAAGAGAACCATCCGGTAGCTTTTTTTAGCGAGAAACTAAATGGCGCAAAGTTGAGATATTCCACCTATGACAAGGAGTTATATGCGGTAGTTCAGGCTTTGAAATATTGGAGACATTACTTGTTACCGCAGGAGTTTGTTCTATTTTCGATCATGAAGCCCTCCGATTCCTTAGCTCCCAAAAGAAGTTAAACCCTAGGCATGGAAAATGGGTAGAGTACATCCAAGCTTACACCTTTGTTCTAAAACACCGTGCTGGTTCTGACAATAAGGTTGCCGATGCTTTAAGTCGACGTTCTATGCTCTTGACGTCCGTAAGTACTGAAGTCACAGGATTTGATAAGTTGAAGGAAGAGTATAAAAGTTGCCCTGACTTTAGTGAGATTTTTGAATCTGTCAGTCTAAGGCCTTCTAGAGAATACAAAGACTTTACTCTTCATGATGGGTTCCTTTTTAAAGGAGATAAGTTGTGTATTCCCCGAACCTCAATTAGGGAATTCTTGATTTGGGAAATCCATGCCGGAGGTTTAGCGGGCCATTTCGGAAGGAATAAAACTATTCTAGCTTTGGAGGAACAATTCTTTTGGCCCAGCTTAAAACGAAATGTTGCCCAAGTCGTAGCCCAGTGTAGGACATGTGCTGTTGCTAAAATGCAAAAACAAAACACTGGACTATACACCCCTTTACCCGTCCCTGATCGACCTTGGCAAGACATCAGTATGGACTTTGTGTTGGGACTACCAAAGACCTTAAGGAGACACGATTCCATCTTTGTGGTAGTCGATAGATTTTCTAAAATGGCACATTTTCTGCCTTGTTCCCAGACCTTCGATGCATCAAAAGTGGCCAAGTTATTTCTAGATGAAGTGGTTAGATTACACGGGTTACCTAAAACCATCGTGTCTATAGGGATGTTAAGTTCACCAGTTACTTTTGGAAAACCCTATGGCACCTGCTAGGAACCAAGTTAAACTTTTCTACCACTTATCACCCCCAAACTGATGGTCAAACAGAAGTTGTAAATAGAAGTCTTGGAAATATGTTGAGATGTTTAGTGGGAAAACATACTGAAAATTGGGACCTTTTACTGCCACGTATAGAGTTTGCCTATAATAGTTCAGTTAACAGATCCACTGAAAAAAGTCCTTTTGAGATTATTCATGGGTACAAACCAAGAAAGCCAATAGACCTCATTCCATTGCCCATGCATGTACGAACATCAGAGTCTGCTGAGTCATATGCACAACACATTAGGGATTTACACAAAGAAATTAGCGAGAAAATCCATATAAGCAATGAGAGTTACAAGCATATGGCTAATTCCCATAGAAGAGCAAAAGAATTTCATGTAGGAGACTTTGTCATGATAAGGCTCAGACCTGAACAGTTTCCAAAGGGAACTATGAAGAAACTACACGCCCGTGGTGCAGGTCCTTTCAAAATAATAAAAAGAATTGGACCTAATGCTTATATACTGGACCTACCTTCTGACTTTGGTATTAGTTCCACCTTTAATATTTCAGATCTGGTAGAATACAAGGAACCAACAATGAATCCCAGTGAGTTTTTAGGACCTGATCCATCCTTTGAGAGTGAACCAATCCCAGAGTGTCCACCAGCCACAAAGCGAGAAAGAATTGAACGGATATTAGATGACAAGATTGTCACTACCCGAAATAAAGACTATCAACGCTACTTGGTCCATTGGCAAGGTAGACCTGATTCTGAAGACTCATGGATCACTCAAGAAGAACTGCAAAGGATCGATCCAGATCTGCTTGAATATTACCAAAGCCAAAATGATCCATACTCGTCAGGGCCGAGTTTTTTTCACCCGGAAGAATTGATGGGGACATCAGCAAGAAGAAAAGGTTGCAGACTGACACTCTTTGGTTTTGTAGTTAATCTACTTTCGCAGGTTCCACTTACTCGAGCCAAGAGTTTCAATTTCTCAAGTGGCAACTCATGCTGCAAAATTTCAACTTCTGCCAAGTCTCAAAGTATCGACACTTCCTGCCTTGAGTCAACACTGCTATCAAGACATCAAGTCTTCTCTTTGGAAGTCAAATCTTGGAGGACACATGGAGGTATCTGATGATGACACATGGCAACTTAGAAGTCAAATCTTGGAGGACACATGGAGGTATCTGATGATGACACATGGCAAACTAAGGAGGTGCCACATGGAAGCTGGTGCAACCAAATTTGTTAGGGATTGATTGTAATTAGTTAGCTATATCATAACTAATCCTTAGATTGTTATGATCTTTTAGTTTTTTGGGCTGAAATTTCTGGAAGTCCTTTGGCCTATAAATAGGCCAAGCTTTCCCTCTTGTAGATATGAAGTTTGAGAAATAAAATCAAGTTTATTTGATTTCTTTTGCCAAGTGCCTTGTTCATCTTTGAGTATGAAGAGGGTTCTCTTAGAGGATGTTAGAGTTGAGGATGATGGCTCTACGTCAAGGATCAAGTGCCAAGGTGAGTTCTTAAGTAAGGAGTGTAGATCTTGTCAACCAACCCTCAATTCTTTGAGTGTTGAGTGCATCCCTTCCACTTTAAGATCTTACTTCATTGTTGGAAAAAAAAAAAACCTCTTGGTCCTTTAGATCTGAAGTTTTAAAGGTGGCTTAACTTAGTTTGAAGGTTTCCATACCTTTAGATCCTAATCTTTTTATTTCTTTGAAAGAAGCTTGCACAAGGGTGTTTAGATTTCTGCTTCCGGTTTGATGTTCTTCATTTCTCCCATGCATGAATTCAGCCATAGCTTGGGCTCAAATGTTCATTAAGGGTGGTAATCACTTAGAACACATCACCATCCCCTCATTCCACCATTTTTTTTTTTGTGCCCATCACTTGATCACATCTATTGATCCTTGATCTGCGATGGAGTCGTCCAGTAATTTGAAAATCATACAACTCAAATATCTGGTTTTAGAGTCTATATATGGTTTGTTTAGGTTGAGCAATCATGACCATCCATCTCAAACTTGTTTAAAGATATTTTGAGACATTCTTGATTTACATGTTTGCTCTATATATGCAAGAAGGAATGCTCTTGGATAGCAATTGGTAGAATTGAAGGCACCAATGATCAGGTTCTAGCTATGCTTTCAACTAGTCCTTTTCGTTCTCTATTTCCCATTCCATGGGAACTTTGCATTCGAACAGTTCCACTACATTTCAAAATTTATTCAATTTTACCTTCAAGAAGGCCTTCTCTTGTTGGACTCAATTATGTTTTATGTTTTTCAAAGCTTTGCCACAAGATTTAGTGCCATCATCTGTTGCTCAGTCAATGGCTATGAACAAGGCTATGAACTTAAAAGGATAATCTTTGCTGTTGCTATGTTGTTAGTTGAAGATGTTAAGGTGAAATTAAGAAGGCACTGGAACTATGAGGTGTTCTACTTCAATAATTGAGTTGATCAAATGAGAAAAACTCTCGCCTCATTGAGAAAGAAGGATTTGGTAGGGTCATGCTCCTTGATTCATCTATTGAGATTGTCAATGTGTTCATGAACCAAGAATTGTTGTGGCTGAGGTTCAAGATTTCAGCTTTTATGCATGTCGAGGAGGATGATAATGCAACTATTAATAGAAAAAATTTGTGGTTTCTTTAAAAGAGAAAGATACCTAGGATTTGCAAAAGAAATCGATTCGTTGTTCAAGTATATGTAGGGGTACACAACTCGGGGCTAGAGACACTTGTTTGAGATTGGAGATCATGAAAAATAATTTTTTTTTTCAAGAGAGGGTGCCAACTATTGTAGGTGAAGAATATTAATCTGAGAAGAAGCCTTGTTGTTGGAATAGTAGATATGATTGTTGGTTGTTTTTTCTCTAGGAAAAAATGTTGTAAGGATTTCTTGCATTTAACTCTCTTCCCTGAAACGATTTTCCTTGACTATTGTTTAATATAGCAATTTTATTGCAATTACATTTTCAATTTTTGTTGAGAATTTTAATCAAACCATAGAAAATATGATCTAATTATTTCTTGATTTTAGGGATTATTAATGATAGGATTCTCTAATTTGAAGATTTTTTCAAATCTATAAGATCCCCTTGATTTGAAAGATCTAGTTATTAAGAAAAACTCTTGATCCCTACACAATGATTTATTTCTGAATTATGCGTTAGTTCCATTAGAAGGTTTCTTTATATAATTGTACTAAACTTTCCTTGAAGAATTAGGGTTTCAACTCTATAAATATATAACAGCTTTTATGGCTTTATCATTGGTAAAATAATATCAAAAACACCTTTTTATCCTACTCTACATGGTATCAGAGCTGACTTAATTGACTATTTCCTAAGTTCTTTTTTTTCTACCATTCTTTTTGTTTTTGTTCTTCCTTTCGTTTCAGTTTTTGTTGCTATCTCTTTATCATGTCAGAAAGAGATAGCAATTAGACCAACTGCTACAACTACTGAAGCCCATTTCGTAGAGTTTGGGTACTCCTATAGCATCTCTAACTCATCTTGGATTATAGATTCAGGTGCCTCTGCCTCATAACTAATCTATCTCATTTATTCATATCTTATTCACCTTATTTTGGAGTAAAAAAGTACGTATTGCAGATGGAAGCCTATCTTCTATTGTTGGTTGAGGCTTTATTCATTTGTTTGATAAGATTGTTTTACAATCTGTTTTATATGTCCCAACACTCTCTTATAATCACTTATCCGTGAGTCGTTTATTTAAGAATTCTCATTATCGTGTTGTTTTTGGTGCCTCTCTTTGTGAATTCCATAATTTGAACAGGGGGATGATGATTGGCAGTGCTAAAATAATGGATGGCCTCTACTATTTTGATGCAAACCAGTTTGAGAATAAACAAGCTTAGGGTTTTATTGGTAGTGTTCATTCAATCCCTATGCATGATCAAATAATACTATGGCGTAATAAATTAGGACATCCTAGTTTTTTTTAATTAAAACATTTATTTTTAGATTTATTTAAAAGAGTGGATTGTACTTCTTTTGATTGTGAAAGTTGTTTTTTTGGCTAAAAGCCATTGAAATTTTTATAAAGTAAAACCATATTGTGCATCAAAACTTTTTTATTTGATACATAGTGATGTTTGGGGTTTACTACTTTAACTGAAAAAAATAGTTTGTGACATTTATTAATGACCACACACGTATGCTCGCTTTATCTAATAAACTCTAAATCTGAAGTTGCACAACTCTTTAAGAATTTTTATTCTATGGTTGAAAACCAACTTCAAACCAAAATTAGTATTCTTAGGAGTCATAATGGAACATAATTTTATAATGATTGTTTAGGAGATTTTTTGCTAGAAAAAGGTATTTTACATCAATCAACTTGTAGGGACATTTCTCAACAAATGGCATTATAGAATGTAAAAACAGACACTACTTGAAGTAGGAAGAGCTCTTATGTTTCATATAAATGTTTCTAAATATCTTTGGGGGATGCAATTTTAACAAGTTGTTATTTGATCAATAGAATGCCTACAAGAGTTCTGAAATATGAAACACCTTTACAAACTCTTAAGAATATTTTTTTCAAACATGTCTTCCCTCAGATTTACCCTTAAAATTTTTTGGTTGTACTGTGTTTGTACATGTGCCAACTCATCTCAAATCCAAATTTGATTCAAAGGCTGAAAAATATATTTTTTGGGCTATGCTCCTAATAAAAAAGAATATAAGTGTTTTAATCCTACTACTAGAAAAATCTATGTTAGTATGGATGTTAATTTTGTTGAAAATATTTTTTTTATAGCAAAACTACTCTTCAGGGGGAGAGTTCTAATGAAGATTAGTTTTGGCAAAAAGAACAACCAAAACCCAATATTTTTTTCTAAAATAAATTAAAAAATAGATGTTTTAACTAGTGAAAAAGGAGGAAATACGATCTATCCATGCCAAATAAAATAGGGGAGAAACTCTACAACCTATGTCCACTGAGTTTCGTATTTATGCTAGGCACAAGTTTGATTCTAATAGTGGGAATAGCCTAGACAATCTTGAGCATGATATCCCTATTGCAATCCAAAAGGGAGTTAGGAATTGTGCCAAATACTCCATTGCCAAATATAAGTCTTATCAAATACTCTCAAAAAAATATAGGGCTTTCACTTCAAATATATTTCACTTGTTTATTCCAAGAACTATACCGGAGGCACTTGGACATTCGGAGTGGAGGTCAACGGTTCAAGAAGGAATGAATTTTCTTTTAAAAAATAAACTTAGGAAATTATTGATTTACCTAAGGAGAAAAGAATAATGGGATGCAAGTGGGTTTTCACAATCAAATGTAAGCCCGATGATAGCATTGAGAGATACAAAGAAAGGTTAGTAGCCAAAGGTTTTACACAAACCTATGGAATTGACTACCAAGAGACGAGACCTTTGCCCCCCTTGCAAAGATCAATTCCATTTGGATTTTACTTTCTCTTGCAGTACATTTTAATTGGCTTTTACACCAATTAGATGTGAAGAATGCTTTCTTAAATGGTGACTTGGAGAAAGAAGTATTTATGGATTTACCACTGGATTTTTAAAAAGAGTTGGGAAAAGAAAAAGTTTACAAATTAAAGAAGTCCTTGTATGGTCTCAAGCAGTCTCCTAGGGCCTGGTTTGAGAGATTTGGAAATGTAGTTAAGCTTCAAGGATATACTCAAAGTCAAGCTGATCATACAATGTTTTATAAGCATTCAAGAGAAGAAAAGATTGCGGTGTTGATAGTTTATATGGACGACATCGTTCTAACTGGTAATGACAGTTCAAAACTTGAAAGATTGAAGAAAGCTCTGGCTGGTGAATTTGAGATTAAAGATTTGAATCCCTTAAAATACTTTCTTGGTATGGAGTTTGCTAGATCCAAGAGAGGTATTTTTGTTTCTCAAAGGAAATATATACTTGATTTGTTAGGTGAAACATGTTTACTTGGGTGTAAAGCAATAGAAACACTAATAGAACCAAATTTGAAACTTCAACCAGCAAATTCTGAAGAGATAATGGACAAAGAGAAATATCAATGTTTAGTTGAAAGACTTATTATCTCTCTCACACTCGTCCCGATATTACATTTGCGGTAAACAAGGTAAGTCAATTCATGCACTCATCAAATTAGAGACACTTTGATGTTGTGTATAGAATTTTAAGATAAAGGGAACTTTAGGAAAAGGACTTCTATAGGAGAACCAAGGAAATCTCCAAATAGATGTGTTTACTAATGTAGATTGGGCCGGAAGTATAATTGACAGGAGATCAATTTCAGGATATTGTACTTTTGTTGGAGGCAATCTAGTGACGTGGTAAAGTAAACAAGTAGAATGTTGTGGTTAGAAGTAGCACTGAAGCTGAATTTAGAGTAGAAGCTTATGACATCTGTAAAGTTTTGTAGATTAAACAGTTACTTGAAGAACTTAAAACTACTAGTCCTTTACCTATGAAGGTCTTTTGTGATAATAAAGCTGCCATTGCCATTGCACATAATTCGATACTCCATGATAGAACTAAACATGTGGAAGTTGAAAAATATTTTGTCAAGAAAAAATTAAAATGGATTGATTGTTATGCCCTATATACCTACGACTAGACAAATTGTAGATATACTTGCAAAGGGATTACCAAAGAAGCATTTTGATGATTTAATAAGCAAGCTGGCCATGAATGACATCTTCAAGCCAACTTGAGGGTTAGTGTTGAGAATCTCAATCAAATCAGAGAAAATCTGATATGATTATTTCTTGATTTTAGGGATTATTAATGATAGGATTCTTTAATTTGGAGATTTTTCAAATCTATAAGATCCCCTTGATTTGAAGGATCTAGTAATTAAGGGAAACTCCTAATCCTACACAATGATTTATTTCCTGAATTATACATTGGTTCCATTAGAAGGTTTCTTTGTATAATTGTATTAGACTTCTTGAATAATGAAACCCTATAAATATGTAACAGCCTTTATAGCTTTACATTGGAAAAATAATATCAATAACACCTTTATCGTACTCCACAATTTTAGAAAATGATTTAGAGCCCATGTATAAGAGCATCACAACGTGAAAGTTGAATGGGGCCAGGGATGATGTTTCCAAGGGATAATTGTTTATGATTTTGGCTTCCTTTGTTGTGCATATCAATTGAAACTGTCTTTTCTATCTCTAATAGTGTAGATCAATTCAGGCATCTGGTTTAAATGGAATTTATTGCCCTTGGGAAATTGGAAATAAAATTCACCAATTTGAAATTGAAAAATGATGTCGTCTTTTTAGCCATTGTTGTTATAATAATGGAAGCTTTTATATGCGAACCCAAGTAAAACAAGTCCCCCATTTTTCTTGATGGGGAATGAAAATGTGTCATTACATAGAGTTTATGTATCACTAGAAGACAGATCAATCTGAAATGATAATTTGGAGGGCAACCTTGATTTCATCCAGATGGAATGGTAGTGTTGCCGCCGGGATCCGTCCTCCGACTCGGGCGCGGTCGATCTCCGGGAAGAGGGGGTGCGGCGGACCTGCAAAAGAAGCCCACACGCGGAGTTGGTCATCCGCGGGAAGACCCTCCGATGCTCAAGTCAGTGGGGAAGGAATCGGCGATCAACCAGATAATGAGGAGGTGGATCTCTCCGGGAGCCCTCTCCGGGGGGTGGCCAATCGGAGGCTCCAAAAAGGGTAGGAGAGTGAGAGTGGAGGCGTGCGTACAGAGTCGCGTACCTGAGGGAATCTGCCAATCTGACCTTTATAGACCGTCACATGGGGACTTGAGCATCTTCTGGAAGGTTCTTAGGTTGTTATGATACGGGGGTAGACAGAATCAGGCCGTTGTGGGGCCGTTAGAATCCACGCCTTGTCTGTTAGGGGATCGACGGCTGAGGGAGCTCCTTGATGCCTTGGGATCTGGGCGAGTAGACCTGGGGCGGTTACCATAGGTCCTAGGCCACGTCTTAGCATGATTCCCTGCCCAAGGTGCTGCTCGGGAAGCTTGAGCTCTCCCGCGTCAGGTTCCGCGGAGGTAGACATCAGGGCATGGATCGCTAGGTAGCAGCGGGCTACGGAAGCCCGGAAGAGGCCGAGCTATGGAGGCCCGGAGGAGGCCGGGTTACGGAAGCCCGGAGGAGGCCGAGCTAGGGAAGCCCGGGGGGCCGAGCTATGGAAGCCCGGAGGAGGCCGAGCTAGGGAAGCCCGGAGGAGGCCGAGCTAGGAAGCCCGGAGGAGGCCGAGCTACGGAAGCCCGGGGGAAGCCGAGCTAGGGAAGCCCGGAGGAGGCCGAGCTACGGAAGCCCGGAGGCGGCCGAGCTACGGAAGCCCGGAGGAGCCGAGCTACGGAAGCCCGAGGGAAGCCGAGCTACGGAAGCCCGGAGGAGGCCGAGCTACGGAAGCCCGGGGGAAGCCGAGCTAGGGAAGCCCGGAGGAGGCCGAGCTACGGAAGCCCGGAGGCGGCCGAGCTACGGAAGCCCGGAGGAGGCCGAGCTACGGAAGCCCGGGGGAAGCCGAGCTACGGAAGCCCGGAGGAGGCCGAGCTACGGAAGCCCGGAAGCCGAGCTAGGGAAGCCCGGAAGGGAAGCCCGAAGGGGCCGAGCTACGGAAGCCCGGAGGAGGCCGAGCTACGGAAGCCCGGGGGAAGCCGAGCTAGGGAAGCCCGGAGGAGGCCGAGCTACGGAAGCCCGGAAGCCGAGGGAAGCCCGGAGGAGGCCGAGCTAGGGAAGCCGGAGGAGGCCAGCCTTAGCCGCCTCGCACGGATATCAATGCAATGACGATTTTACCCCCCAACACATGCCCCCACTCCCTAGTTCGAAGCGTAGGTTCGGGCGTAGGGAGTATAAGCTCAAGTGGCGCGCCTGGATGGGACGTTTTGGCTTAAACAACCCGTGCAATGATGCCTTAATTAATGCGATAGGGCCATTGTACCTCGAAGGTGAGGCTTCTCCATAGCGACGGTTGAGATCGCGCCGTGCCGTGAATCCCGATCGATCGGGGTATGTCGAGGCGATCCCGGACGCCTCGAATGGGGTGCCCCGCCTCCCAGGGCGGTTTCTTGGCGGAGAAGCGAAGTGACAGCTGCCCCATATATATATATACGCGCATTGTGCGTGTTGGTGGCGTCTTCTCGCTTTTCAGAAGAGCGTTGGTCTTTCATCTTCTCGACACCATTTTTCGCTCAGGACTTCCTTCGACCGAGATGGCGATGAGCCCTGGAGACGTAGCCTCAGAAATCGCGCTGGAGATTTGGGGAGGATTCACCAAAGGTATGGCTGCCCATGGATGTGGTTTTGCGGGTGCCGGAACTTGAAGACAGGGTCACCCGGACTTGGAGTCTGGAGTATTCGTCTACGAGGACAGCTTTAAGGCGGGTCTTCGTTTCCCTCTCCATCCCTTGGTGAAGGAGATCATGACCCATTACAACATCTGTCCATCGATGGTGGCCCCAAACAGTTGGCGGAACATCGTCGGATTTATCTCGATGTGCCACCAGATCCAAATCGTTGCGACTCTCCCCCTTTTTCGCACCTGTTATCACCTAACTCCCGGGCGGAAATCGGAGTGGACCTCCATCGGGCCCCGGAGGTCTTTTAATGTCATTGCGGATAAGCCCTCTTCCATCAAGGGGTGGAAGAGTCGATTTGTGATTGCGGAGGGGAACATCGGGTCCGATTTCCCTCGGCGATGGGGGGAAGTTGCGAAGGATGCGGAGACGCATCCGGCCCTATCGGTGCAGGAGGAGAGGGACCTGGACGTCCTTCGTAATGGACAGACGTTTTCGGCCAACGACCTGTTATCGGAGGGAGCTCTCTTTGCAGCCGGGCTCAGCCCTTTGGACCCTCAAGGTGAGTTTCTTTTCGCGCCGTGTATTTTTTCCGATTACGTGCTTGGGTTTGAGTGTGTGAACTCCGGTTTGGCAGCCACGAGGTTGGCGTTGTCGAGCCTCTCCAAGAGGAAGAGAGGGAAGCGTCCTGGGGAAGGTAGCGGAGCGGACAGCGGCCGACCCAAAAAGGGCTCACACATCCGCAAAGAGCCCGCCGGACGCTGGAGCAGTCGCTACAGAGGCGTCGGGGGCGAAGGAGGATACGGGGAGGGCGGCCGTGGCGCCCGAACCTCTGTTGGAGATTTCAGATAGTTCGGATGAGGCTCCGCTGGCTCATCCGACCGCGCCCCCTTGAAGGAGGAACTCTGTGACGTGTCCAGTGGAGGCGGTCGTAGCAGGAGGGGTCCATCGCCCCCGGGAGTCGCCACTGGCTCCAGCGGGAGAGGGGGAGGAGACAGCCGCAATGGAAGGAGTTCGGGAGGGCCCCTGCTTGGCTATCCGCTGGGGAATCCGGCAGCAGTGAGGTCGGGCCGCCTCGATGGGTCAAGAGGCGGTTCAAACTGAGACCTCGGGGGAGCCCGCGGAGGGGCCGCAGGTGGTGGCTACTGGAGAGGGCGCACCAGTGGAGGGAGCGCAACAAAGTGGGGGTCCCACGATCGGGGCCCCTTCGAGGAAGATTTTGGGGAGATTAGCGCTTGGGCTGGCCGAGCTATCTGAAGAGGCTCAAGCCAGGGCCCTGACGGAAGAAGCTGGGAGGCTGCAGGCCACTCAGCTGGGGATCGTCCAGGCCGGTCCCTCAGGCGGGGTCGGTCAACCCAGTGGCTCGGAGGCTAGCATCGACGAGGCGTTTTCCGCCATGATGAGGTCGGTCCTGCATCCGGGTGCGGGTCCATCGACGGACGAGTTCGCTGACCGGGATTGATAGATGCTGCATTCGGGCAGCAAGGTGTAGCTGAGGATATTCATCTCCTCCCGCCATAGATAATACACTTTGATAAGATGACCCGGGACTATGCTCGAAGGTGAGTCATTTTCCCAGTGTCAGGTGTTTCCCGATGGACTCCCGTTGTGGGCGCTTACTCAATTTTTGCCTTGTAGGGGTTTTGCTTTCTCGGGCAATTTGCTGGCGTTGAGTCTGGCGACAGGGGCCAGCGTCCAGGCCCGGAGGGAGAAAGTCGAGCTCCAGTCGCAGCTGAAAAAGTCTGAGCAGTTCGCGGAGCTCATGGACACGATGGATAGGAGCTCGAAGGCGGCCAGGGCGGCACACCAGGCTGCTGTGGACGAGGTGTCCAAGCTGAAGCATAGGGTGGAGGAGTTACAGGGACTCCTGGCGAAGAGCGATGACGCATGCCGGGAGTTGGCCACAATCAAATCAAAACACTCCGCGGAGATGGTGGCGATGCGGCGGGACCACGGCGAGAGTCTGGGCCGGTTGAGGAGAGAGGCCGACGACGAAAGAAAACGCCTGACGAGAATGTTGGGCGAGGTGGAGGAGACATTGAAAAAACGTAATGACGAAATCGCTGAATTGAAGGAGAACGCGAGGTGGCAACAAGGAATAATGGTCGAGTGAGTGGCGAGTTTCGCAAGCTCGCGGGGAGATTGAAACCGGACGATCGAGGATCAGTACCCTGCAAGAGAGGGTGGAGTCGGTCGGCGCTGACAGGACGAGGGCCCGGAGTGAGGCTGAGGAGCTGGCCGGAAGGTTGGCCAGGCGAGAGGGGGAGGTATGCTTTTATTTCCCTCTTATTTTTCTATTGGTTCCCTATGATGCCGATTGTCCTTGACTTTTCCAGATGGCGAGGATGGGGTCGGAGATTCAGGCTCTCCAAAGTGCGTTCGCGTCCGCTCGCAGTAGGAGCTCGGAGCTCGAGATACGGTCTAGCGAGCTCGAGGGGCGAAACGCCATCCTGGAGGCCCAGGTGGCTGAGGCCGAGAAACGGGCCACTGAGGCCAACATGCAGCTCGCCATTCTTCAGGGGAGGCAAGATGCTATGAACGTAGACGCATTCCGTCACGGGATGGAAGAGTGTAAGCAGAGGATACTTAGCGGGCACCCGGAGTGGGACCTTTCTTTTCTGAGCATCGAAGGCTCCGAAGACGGCGAATCCGCAGAAGAAGAAGATGAAGACGAATATGTCGATGTTTCTGACGCCGAGCTTGGCGGCACCCCTGGTCCCAGCGAAGCCGTAGCCTCCGAGGGACAGTCGCAAACCGTTACAGAGGAGGTGAAAACATCAGAGAAGGGCGAGCCTAGCCGTGCACCTGCAGATGTGGCTGAGGGTATTCCCAAACCGGTGGAGCTCCTGGCTCTTAGGGGCCGCTCCTGTATCTTCCCCCTTTTAAACATTTGACATTTCTCAGTAAAGGGATTTCCTGTTTTTATCTAAGTGTTTTTCTTGCGTGACTTTGCTGTTGTCTTGTTGCCTCGATCGTGAACGACCCATGGCTCGTTGATATCCTTGGGCCATTTAATTCGAACCAGGAAAATTGGCTGGGCCGATTTTTTGACCGACGAATCAAAGTGGATCGGTTAGGATCGACGGGCGAAATAGGTCGGCGGGGCCGACGGATAAAATGGGTCGGCTGGGGCCGACGGACGAAAATAGGTCGGCAGGGGCCGACCGGCTGGGGCCGACGGATAGGTCGGCTGGGCCGACGGGGGTCGGCAGGGCCGACGGATGAAAAGGTCGGCTGGGGCCGACGGGGTCGGCTGGGGCCGACAGGACGGTCGGTCGGCTGGGGCCGACGGAAAATAGGTCGGCTGGGGCCGACGGATAGGTCGGCTGGGGCCGATTAGGTCGGCTTAGGTTTTCGTGCTCCTGCCATCCTGCCAGCGTTCTGCCATCCCGCAGGCAATTCGGTTTTTCTTTACTATAAGTGGGATACGGCAGAGTGGGGGTATAAAGCTGTATCAGAGCTTTCCGGAAGGTGCTCCTTTCCCATGCGGCCACCTCGTTGCGATGCGCACGCAACCGTCCACTATTGGACAGTACTTTTCAAAGGACGATTTTCTGAGCCCGCCGATTTTCGAAGCGTCAGCGGACGATTTTCTGCATTTAATGACTGCGATCCGGGATCAGGAAAGGATCTCCGTACGCGTCCTGGTTCAGGCGGTGAGTTCGGCGCGCAGTGGGGTGCTGCGTTTTCGTGGACCATGTGGAGGCGTGGGACAGGTGTTTGAATCTCGGGACTCTCAGCTTTGATGGCTCATCCCGAGTCTTTCCGCCTATAAAAAGGGGAAAGAGGGGTCTCATCTGGCTATCCCCAAAGTTTCTTTCTCGCTGGAATTTTTATTATTCTCATTTCTCTGTTGCTACGAGTGGAAGGATCGACCCTTCTTTTCATGGGCTCCTTGCCGCCGGATAGCTGGGGCGACCGGGGAGCAGCTGAAGGATGGCTCATCCTTAGGGGACGAGTCTCGGAGATCATATGGAGAGCGCACATGGAGGGGGCAGAGATCATACGGAGAGCGCACATATGCGCTTCCGTTGTGGTTTCTGCGGCTCCTGCTCGGAGACGCGGGGTCGGAGGTGTATGGACACCTCCGTGGCACGCGCAGGCCTCCCCTTTTCGCTGGCTTAGGTTTCCGCCTTCTCTGAGGGGAATCCTTGCCACGGGAGGGAGAAGATGGGAGCAACCGGGTCGGACGGTCCCGGTTCCCTTGAGTGGCGACCCGCGATCCAGCACTCCCTCTAGGGGGTGGAGGGCCGGATTCCGGATCCTCAGAATCAGCATCCGCGGGCCATGCCTCCTTTTGGATCTTTTAATTCATCCTGCCCAAGCGGACTGGTTTTTGGTTTGCATGATTTCTGATCCGGATGTTGAACATCAGTCGCCTGGGCCTGCCTTGGAGCAGTTGCCGAGTTTTGTATTTGCCTTTATTTTATGCATTTCAATGCTTTTGTAACGCCTATGAGGCATTTGTAATTGATCATGATGGCAATAAAGAGAGTTACAATTTTTAATCTGTCTTTTCTTGTGCCGATCTCATTGCTATTTGTCGTTTGTGGGGCATAAAAGTGTCCCGCTCGTCCTTAGACGAGGATCCCATGATGCCCGAACTAATTGAGGTCCGTATGCGGCGGTGCAAAGATAGTTCGGCGAAATACACTCCTTGCTTAGGTCGGGAGTCTGGTATTTTGTGCTCCGTTTTTATCGGAGCCCGGAGTATCGTGGGTCGGCTTTGGCCGAAGTTCGGGGAGCCTTCAACCCTTTTTGCCATGGTTTAAGGATTTAGTCCCTCGAGATAGTTGAGTTTCGGGGAACGTCTTACTTGGCTCTGCCAAGGTTTGAAGAATTTTGTAACTCGGCTCTGCCGAGGTTTGGAGAGAATCTCGCTTGGCCACGCCAAGGTTCGGAGAACTTTATAGCTCGGCCCTGCCGAGGTTCGGAGAACTGATAGCTCGGCCCTGCCGAGGTTCGGAGAACTGGTAGCTCGGCCCTGCCGAGGTTCGGAGAACTGATAGCTCGGCCCTGCCGAGGTTCGGAGAACTCGGCCCTGCCGAGGTTCGGAGAACTGATAGCTCGGCCCTGCCGAGGTTCGGAGAACTGATAGCTCGGCCCTGCCGAGGTTCGGAGAAGCTCGGCCCTGCCGAGGTTCGGAGAACTGATAGCTCGGCCCTGCCGAGGTTCGGAGAACTGATAGCTCGGCCCTGCCGAGGTTCGGAGAATTGATAGCTCGGAAGGAGCGAATCAGTCGCCGAGGCTACGGAGGTCTGCGCGGCGCTCAATGGATGGGGCGCTCGAGCGGAACGGGCGGCGTGTTGTCACGCCTTTACTGGCGATGCTGCTCTTTCCGAGGGGAATTTATCGTCCGAGCGACGGACTTCCACGTTTTTCGAGGAAGGGGGCGTATTAAGAGCCTGGGGAAGCGCTAAGTGCATTTAATGCAGGGGGCGACAGATCGGAAAGTGTTCGCCTGGGGAACCTCCGCGCTTATCGATCTTACTCGGGATTAGGGCGCGACTTTGGATTCCTCACGCATTAGAATGTCGACACGTGGCAAATTTCGTGGGTCGGTGCTCGCGGCGCGGCCGATCGAGATACCTCCTGGCGGGTATAAATATGGCCGAGGGGGATTGGTTTTGGCCATCCCTCGGTCTGAGCTCTAAAAAATGGACTCTCCGGCGCGGTCGTCAACTGACTCGCGTTCTTCGGTTAGCAACCCGTCGTACTCGGAGGAGAGGGGACCTCCGTGACTGTCGATGGGCTGACCCTTGCGTCGGGCCTCGCGACCAATGAGCGGCTCGCCAGGACCGCCGAGGAGTTCCTGGATGTCTCGGTTCGGGAGGCGGAGGCCTCACGTCGGGTGATGGGTCGGCAGGAGGAGGAGATTCGGCTGCTTCGTCAGCAGGTGGCTGACCTGACTGCACTCCTGGAGAAGTTGCTGGGCTCTGGGGGCAACTGACCCCAGGGCTCTGCCGCCCCTGTTTTTGTTTTTGTTTTTCTGTGGTTTTTGTGCCTTGCAATGGCTCCTTCTCATTTAAATGGAAAATAGGCTCGTTTTTAAGAATTTCTTTCTTCTTTGAGAATGATTATCTTGATACGCTCGACGGACTTGGGTGTCGGTCTAGTCCCACTGTCCCGCACGTTAATCGTAGATATGTCGCGTGACGGGTTGCAGGGGGGGCCTCTCAAAGGATCTCTACTGGTAGGGAGAGTTTCCTGGCCCAGCCTGGGGCCATCGGCTGGTTATGCGAGACCTTATAGCCTTTAGGGGAATTCTGCCATGGTGGCATTTTTTCGCATGCCGATGGTTTTCGTTAAGCACCCGTTCTCAAACCGGACGAAGTCCTTCGGGGACTATTTGAGGGCCGTTCGGCTTTGGTCGAGGCTTGTAGACCTTTCGCTGGGGTCTTAGCCGAGTGGTTTTTACCTAGCCTTGTCATGGCTCGGTGAAACATTTTACTTGGCCCCGCCAAGGTTCGGAGTTTTACTTGGCCCTGCCAAGGTTCGCTCGGCCCTGCCGAGGTTCGGAGACTTTTTTACTTGGCCCTGCCAAGGTTCGGAGATTTGTTGCTCGGCCCTGCCGAGGTTCGGAGAACTTGGCCCTGGTTCGGAGATTTACTTGGGCCCTGCCAAGGTTCGGAGATTTGTTGCTCGGCCCTCCGAGGTTCGGAGAAAAGGTTCGGAGACTTGGCCCTGCCAAGGTTCGGAGATTTGTTGCTCGGCCCTGCCGAGGTTCGGAGACTTTGTTTTACTTGGCCCTGCCAAGGTTCGGAGATTTGTTGCTCGGCCCTGCCGAGGTTCGGAGACTTTGTTTTACTTGGCCCTGCCAAGGTTCGGAGATTTGTTGCTCGGCCCTGCCGAGGTTCGGAGACTTTGTTTTACTTGGCCCTGCCAAGGTTCGGAGATTTGTTGCTCGGCCCTGCCGAGGTTCGGAGACTTTGTTTTACTTGGCCCTGCCAAGGTTCGGAGATTTGTTGCTCGGCCCTGCCGAGGTTCGGAGACTTTGTTTTACTTGGCCCTGCCAAGGTTCGGAGATTTGTTGCTCGGCCCTGCCGAGGTTCTTTGTTTTACTTGGCCCTGCCAAGGTTCGGAGATTTGTTGCTCGGCCCTGCCGAGGTTCGGAGAACTTGGCCCTGCCAAGGTTCGGAGATTTGTTTTACTTGGCCCTGCCAAGGTTCGGAGATTTGTTGCTCGGCCCTGCCGAGGTTCGGAGACTTTGTTTTACTTGGCCCTGCCAAGGTTCGGAGATTTGTTGCTCGGCCCTGCCGAGGTTCGGAGACTTTGTTTTACTTGGCCCTGCCAAGGTTCGGAGATTTGTTGCTCGGCCCTGCCGAGGTTCGGAGACTTTGTTTACTTGGCCCTGCCAAGGTTCGGAGATTGTTGCTCGGCCCTGCCGAGGTTCGGAGACTTTGTTTTACTTGGCCCTGCCAAGGTTCGGAGATTTGTTGCTCGGCCCTGCCGAGGTTCGGAGACTTTTTTACTTGGCCCTGCCAAGGTTCGGAGATTTGTTGCTCGGCCCTGCCGAGGTTCGGAGAACTTGCCCTGCCAAGGTTCGGAGAAGGTTCGGAGGTTTTACTTGGCCCTGCCAAGGTTCGGAGATTTGTTGCTCGGCCCTGCCGAGGTTCGGAGACTTTGTTTTACTTGGCCCTGCCAAGGTTCGGAGATTTGTTGCTCGGCCCTGCCGAGGTTCGGAGACTTTGTTTTACTTGGCCCTGCCAAGGTTCGGAGATTTGTTGGCTTCGGCCGGCCCTGCCGAGGTTCGGAGACTTTGTTTTACTTGGCCCTGCCAAGGTTCGGAGACTTTCTTGGCCCTGCCAAGGTTCGGAGAGGCAGATAACTCGGTTGTACCGAGGATTGGTAAGCAGCATCTATTTCCTTTTACGATTTATGGCAATATGGTGCATAATCGATTCACATAACAAGTTGCGGGAAAATAGATAACTGGCGAAGCATAAAGGACATACCCTATTGATAGTATTTGCGGAGGTTGTCCGAGTTCCACGTTCGGGGGACGGATTTCCCGTCGAGATCCTGCAGCTTGTAGGTTCCTGGCCCAATGATCTCCGTGATTTGGTACGGGCCTTCCCAGTTCGGCGCCAGCTTTCCTTGCTCCAGCGGTTTGGATACAGAAGCTTTTCGGAGGACGAGGTCGCCGGGTAGGAAGGTTTTCCCCTTGACCTTGGAGGCATGGTACCGGGCCACCCTCTGTTGATAAGCAGCCGTCCTGATTCGGGCTTTTTCTCTGACTTCCTCTACCAAGTCGAGGTTGGTGCGGAGTTGCTCGTTGCTGGCTTCCTCCGAATAACTCTCCACCCGCAAAGATGGGAGGCCTATTTCCACAGGGATGACGGCCTCCGTGCCAAAAGCCATTCGGAATGGAGTCTCGCCCGTCGGGATTCTCGGAGTGGTGCGATAGGCCCACAAGACATGGTGCAGCTCATCCGCCCACCTGCCTTGGGCTCTAGAGAGGCGAGCTTTGATTCCTTGGAGGAGAGTCCTGTTGGTCACCTCGGCCGCTCCGTTGGCTTGTGGGTGCCCGACCGAAGTGAGGTGGTGACGGATTCCGTGTTCCTCGCAGAATTGGCGGAACTTGGAATTGTCGAACTGCTTACCGTTATCGGTGATTATGGTGTGGGGGAGGCCGAACCGGCAGACGATGGACCTCCACACGAAGTCTCTGGCCCGGGCTTCGGTGATTTGGGCAACTGCTTCCGCTTCAACCCACTTGGTGAAGTAGTCGATGGCGACAAATAAGAATTTTCGCTGTCCCGTCGCCAGCGGGAACGGGCCGAGGATGTCCATCCCCCACTTGGCAAAGGGCCAGGCGGAGGATATAGAAACTAGCTCGGCTGAAGGGAGCCTCTGTATGCTTGAATGTCTCTGGCAGGCGTCACAGGCTCGGACTAGATCGTCCGCATCTTTCTGCATGGTCGGCCAATAATAGCCTTGCCGTAGCACCTTGTGGCATAGGGACCGGCCTCCCAGATGGTTGCCGCAAATCCCTTCATGTACCTCTCGTAGAGCATAGTTCGCCTCGGATGGGCGGAGGCATCTGAGCAGCGGCATAGAAAAAGACCGCTTGTAAAGCTGGTTGTCAATCAATACGTAGTGGGTCGCCTGCAGCTTCAATTTCCTGGCCTCTCTTCGGTCGGATGGGAGCGACCCTTCTTTGAGATAGTTAAGGATGGGGTCGAACCAGGATGGTTCGGTCTCGATTTGCATCACCCGATCGGCTTCCATGATGCTCGGCTTCTCCAGAGTCTCCAGATGGAATTTTTGCTCAGCATCCATCGTCTCCGCGGTTGCCAACCGGGAGAGTAGGTCGGCACGGGCGTTTTCCGATCTAGGAATTTGAACAATTTCAAACTCGGCAAAATGGGGAAGTAGGCCGCGCACCTCTTGGAGATATCGGATCATGTTGGGTTCTCGGGCTTCAAACTCTCCCCGCACATGGCCGGCCACCAGCTGAGAGTCGGTGAAGGCGTTAAGCTTTTCCACCTTCAGGTTGCGGGCGATCCGGAGACCAGCTAACAGGGCCTCGTACTCGGCTTCGTTGTTGGAAGCCGGGAAGGAGAATCGGACGCCATATTCGAAGATCATCCCCTCTGGGCTGGTGAGGACTAAACCCGCACCGGAGTGATGGGCATTGGACGACCCATCGACGTGAAGGAGCCACCGAGCTTCAGGCTTTGGTCCTTCGGGATTTCCGGGGTAGAGCCGTCCTCTGGGATGGTACACTCGAGGAGGAAATCGGCCAGCACTTGGGCTTTGATGGCCGGGCGAGGTTGAAAATGTATGTCATGCTCGCTTAGTTCGACGGCCCATTTGGTCATCCTCCCCGATGTTTCTGGACGGTGAACCACCGCCTTGATGGGTTGATCGGTGAGGACCGTCACTGAATGTGCTTGAAAATAAGGCCGTAACCTCCGGACTGAGGTGATCAAAGCCAGCACTATCTTCTCAATCCTGGTGTACCTCGTCTCCGCATCGCGGAGCAGTCTACTTACATAGTAGATCGGCCTCTGGATTTTGCTTTCTTCTTTGACTAGCACCGAGCAAACTGCGCCCTCTGAAACGGCCAGGTACAGAAATAAAGTCTCTCCTGGGATCGGACTACTGAGAAGTGGAGGCGAGCCGAGGTACTTCTTGAGATCTTGAAATGATTTCTGGCACTCAGGAGTCCATTGGAAATTTTTGGCTGATCGGAGAGTTTTGAAGAAGGGGAGGCATCTCTCGGCTGACCGAGCCACGAAGCGGTTAAGGGCCGCTATCCTCCCGGTTAAGCGCTGGACCTCCTTAATAGACGCTGGGGGCGCCATTTGTTGGAGAGCTTGAATCTTCTGAGGGTTAGCCTCGATACCTCGCTGGGAGACCATGAAGCCGAGGAATTTCCGGAATTGACGCCGAAGGCACACTTGGTTGGGTTGAGCTTCATTCCATATTTGCGCAGCGTGGCAAAGCTCTCCGCGAGGTCCTCAACATGCCGCAGCGCTTCCTTGCTTTGACCAGCATATCATCCACGTACACCTCCATGTTCCGGCCGATTTGCTCCTTGAACACCTTGTTGACCAGCCGCTGGTAGGTCGCTCCTGCATTTTTAAGACCGAAAGGCATAACTCGGTAACAGTAGGTACCTCGGTCGGTTATGAAGGCGGTCTTTTCCTCATCTTCGGGGGCCATCCGGATCTGATTGTAGCCCGAATAGGCATCCATGAATGATAGCATCTGGTGGCCCGAGGTGGCGTCCACGAGCTGGTCGATCCGAGGGAGGGGGAAGCTATCTGTTGGGGGTAAAATCATCATTGCATTGATATCCGTGCGAGGCGGCTAAGGCTGGCCTCCTCCGGGCTTCCGTAGCTCGGCCTCCTCCGGGCTTCCGTAGCTCGGCCGCCTCCGGGCTTCCCTAGCTCGGCTTCCCCCGGGCTTCCGTAGCTCGGCCTCCTCCGGGCTTCCGTAGCTTGGCTTCCCCCGGGCTTCCGTAGCTCGGCCTCCTCCGGGCTTTCGTAGCTCGGCCGCCTCCGGGCTTCCATAGCTCGGCCTCCTCCGGGCTTCCCTAGCTCGGCTTCCCCCGGGCTTCCGTAGCTCGGCCTCCTCCGGGCTTCCGTAGCTCGGCTTCCCCCGGGCTTCCGTAGCTCGGCCTCCTCCGGGCTTCCGTAGCTCGGCCGCCTCCGGGCTTCCGTAGCTCGGCCTCCTCCGGGCTTCCCTAGCTCGGCTTCCCCCGGGCTTCCGTAGCTCGGCCTCCTCCGGGCTTCCGTAGATCGGCTTCCCCCGAGCTTCCGTAGCTCGGCCTCCTCCGGGCTTCCGTAGCTCGGCCGCCTCCGGGCTTCCGTAGCTCGGCCTCCTCCGGGCTTCCCTAGCTCGGCTTCCTCCGGGCTTCCGTAGCTCGGCCTCCTCCGGGCTTCCTTAGCTCGGCCTCCTCCGGGCTTCCCTAGCTCGGCCTCCTCCGGGCTTCCCTAGCTCGGCCTCCCCCGGGCTTCCCTAGCTCGGCCTCCTCCGGGCCTCCGTAGCTCGGCCTCCTCCGGGCTTCCGTAGCTCGGCCTCTTCCAGGCTTCCGTAGCCCGCTGCTACCTAGCGATCCACGCCCTGATGTCTACCTCCGCGGAATCTGACGCGGGAGAGCTCAAGCTTCCCGAGCAGCACCTTGGGCAGGGAATCATGCTAAGACGTGGCCTAGGACCTATGGTAACCGCCCCAGGTCTACTCGCCCAGATCCCAAGGCATCAAGGAGCTCCCTCAGCCATCGATCCCTAACAGACAAGGCGTGGATTCTAACGGCCCCACAACAGCCTGATTCTGTCTACCCCCGTATCATAACAACCTAAGAACCTTCCAGAAGATGCTCAAGTCCCCAGGTGACGGTCTATAAAGGTCAGATTGGCAGATTCCCTCAGGTACGCGACTCTGTACGCATGCCTCCACTCTCACTCTCCTGCCCTTTTTGGAGCCTCCGATTGGCCACCCCCCGGAGAGGTCTCCCGGAGAGATCCACCTCCTCATTATCTGGTTGATCGCCGATTCCTTCCCACTGACTTGAGCGTCGGAGGGTCTTCCGCGGAGGACCAACTCCGCGTGTGGGCTTCTTTTGCAGGTCCGCCGCACCCCCCTCTTCCCGGAGATCGACCGCGCCCGAGTCGGAGGACGGATCCCGGCGGCAACAGATTGGCGCTAGAGGAAGGGCCTCAAGTCCCATCAAAACTTGAAAGAAGGAGACAAGGATCTTAATCCGGAGAAGAACCTCTCTGATGGCCAACCGAAGAGAGGAGCAGCCTCTGATGCTCAGGATCAGGTCGCCTCCCAAAGGCCTGATCCGACCGGCGCCACAGCGCCACAACCCCCGCCTGTCGAGACTCCGTCGCCGCCTGCCATTCCGGTGACCCAGGACCAGTTTGCTACGCTGGTCCAGCAAGTCCAGGCTCTCACCCACCTGGTCCAGGAGCGTCTTGCGCCTCCTCCTGCTTCACATCCCCAGAAAGAAACGGCGACTTCTTCTTCGCCGGCAACCTCCTCCTCTGATCCGCATGAATCAGCGGATCCCCCACATCGCCCCAGGGGGGACAAACCGGTCCCTCGAACCGGTTATGATAGAGATCTTCCCAGATCTCGGCGAGCCCGCTCCCTCTCTCCGGCAATGTCTCACCATGATTCGATGCCGTCCTTGCGGTTCTCGCGTCCAGCTCCTCCTCTAGCCGGTGAGGAGGAGATCCGCCGTCAGATCCAAGAAATGCGTCAGGAGCTGGACGCCGCCAAGCAGATCCATCTGCCTCAGCCCAAAGCAGAGCAGGGCATCCCTTTCTCTAAGGGGATCATGGAGGAAGTGATTCCCTCCCACGTCAAGCTGCCAACCGTCGAGCCCTATCACGGCTCCACTGATCCAGACGACCATCTCAGCAGCTTCCGGTCAATAATGATGTTCCACGGAGCATCTGATGCGATCCTCTGTCGAGCCTTCCCATCCACCCTCAGAGGATCCGCCCGAACCTGGTTCAACGCCTTGAAACCGGGTTCTATTGATTCATTCGACGAGCTGAGCCACCTTTTTATTGGCCAGTTCGTCAGCAGCCGCCGCCACCGACGGAGATCCGACTCCCTCTCCGAAGTCAAGCAAAGAGAGGGGGAGTCCTTGAGAAGTTATCTTGGCCGTTTCAACAAGGCCATGTTAGAGGTGGACCACCTTAATCACGAGGTGGCTATGTCCGCCCTGGCGGGGGGAGTTTCAAAGGAGAGCGACTTCTATTTGGCAATGGAAGTCAGCTACCCCCCATGTTTGTCTGATATGATGGCCCTTGCGGACAAGTACGCCAGGGTCGAGGAGTCGCGGAGAGTGGCCCGCGCTGAGCAAGCAAGGAAGAAGCAGGAGCCCAAAGCTCCCGACAGACACCGCCCTGCCCGTCGGCCAAGTCCGCCCCGCCGCCAAGAGTCCCTCCGCTGCCGCCAAGGAATCGCTCCCGGAGTCCTCCCAGGCGATTCGATCGCTATACTCCGCTGACTGTGCCCCGGGCGCAGATCCTCATGGAGATAGAGCGCCAGCTTCCCCGACCAGTGCCTCTCCGAGGGAACCCAACCCGAAGAGATCCTGCCAAGTACTGCCGCTACCATAGGGAGCATGGTCACGACACTGAAGAATGCTGGCAGCTGAAGAATGAGATCGAGAGATTGATTCGGCGGGGACGGTTGGACCAGTTCAGAAGAGCACCTGAGCCACCAACAAGGAGGTGATCGCCAGCCCGAGCTCCCACAACTCCCTCCTCCACCAAATCCGCCCGTGGTTGGCCGTATCAACATGATTGAAGAGGCCGGCGGATCGAGCTCCAGGGGCGACGGTGATGCACCGGTGCCGAAGAAGGCACGCACAGGCGAACTTTCCTTTTCTGATGATGATCTCCTTGGAATACAGCTTCCCCATGATGACGCACTTGTTGTATCCCTTAACTTGAACAATTATGATGTAAGCCGAATCCTGGTCGATAGTGGAAGCTCGGTAAACGTTTTGTACCTCGGTGTGTTTGCCAGGATGAAATTGCTCATGGAAAACCTTCGAGCCGTGGATTCCACCCTGATGGGATTCACCGGCGACGTCATCGTCCCAGAAGGAATCGTCACCCTGACGGTCCGCGCAGGAACCTGGCCCCTCGTAACCGTTGTACAGACCGACTTCTTAGTGACCGACCTCAGGTCCCCATACAACGCCATATTCGGCAGGCCGGGCTAATGTCCCTCAAGGCGTTGTCTCTATCCCGCATCTGTCATGAAGTTCCCCACCGAGCAGGAGTTGGAGTGGTTCGGGGAAGTCAGGCCATGGCTCGGCAATGTTTCGTCACGAGCCTTCAGTCCAGGATTCCCGAGGTTGACGGGCTAGACGCTCGTGAGGACTTCGCCGAACAACGGGGGGAACCGGCGGAAGAACTGGAAGAAGTACCGCTGGACGAAGCTCGGCCCGACCGAACCATAAGGATCGGGTCGCGACTTGAAGGAGAGCCTCGTCGCAAGCTGATCAAATTCCTCCAGAGCAATGCGGACATCTTCGCCTGGACCGCCTCTGACATGCCAGGGATTAACCCCGATGTCCTCGTCCATCGCCTCAATGTGGACGAGATGTGCAGGCCTGTTAAGCAGAAGAAGAGAAGCTTCGCCCCAGAGCGGCAAAAAGCCATTGAAGAGGAGGTCGACAAACTCATCAAAGCCAATTTTGTCCGAGAGGTAAATTATCCAAGTTGGTTGTCGAATGTCGTCATGGTAAAGAAGTCGAATGGCAAATGGAGGATCTGCATCGACTTCACCGACCTCAACAAGGCATGCCCAAAGGATAGCTTCCCCCTCCCTCGGATCGACCAGCTCGTGGACACCACCTCAGGCCACCAGATGCTATCATTCATGGATGCCTATTCGGGCTACAATCAGATCCGGATGGCCCCCGAAGATGAGGAAAAGACCGCCTTCATAACCGACCGAGGTACCTACTGTTACCGAGTTATGCCTTTCGGTCTTAAAAATGCAGGAGCGACCTACCAGCGGCTGGTCAACAAGGTGTTCAAGGAGCAAATCGGCCGGAACATGGAGGTGTACGTGGATGATATGCTGGTCAAAAGCAAGGAAGCGCTGCGGCATGTTGAGGACCTCGCGGAGAGCTTTGCCACGCTGCGCAAATATGGAATGAAGCTCAACCCAACCAAGTGTGCCTTCGGCGTCAATTCCGGGAAATTCCTCGGCTTCATGGTCTCCCAGCGAGGTATCGAGGCTAACCCTCAGAAGATTCAAGCTCTCCAACAAATGGCGCCCCCAGCGTCTATTAAGGAGGTCCAGCGCTTAACCGGGAGGATAGCGGCCCTTAACCGCTTCGTGGCTCGGTCGGCCGAGAGATGCCTCCCCTTCTTCAAAACTCTCCGATCAGCCAAAAATTTCCAATGGACTCCTGAGTGCCAGAAATCATTTCAAGATCTCAAGAAGTACCTCGGCTCGCCTCCGCTTCTCAGTAGTCCGACCCCGGGAGAGACTTTATTTCTGTACCTGGCCGTTTCGGAGGGCGCAGTTTGCTCGGTGCTAGTCAAAGAAGAAAGCAAAATCCAGAGGCCGATCTACTATGTGAGTAGACTGCTCCGCGATGCGGAGACGAGGTACACCAGGATTGAGAAGATAGTGCTGGCTTTGATCACCTCAGTCCGGAAGCTACGGCCTTATTTTCAAGCACATTCAGTGACGGTCCTCACCGATCAACCCATCAAGGCGGTGGTCCACCGTCCAGAAACATCGGGGAGGATGACCAAATGGGCCGTCGAATAAGCGAGCATGACATACATTTTCAACCTCGCCCGGCCATCAAAGCCCAAGTGCTGGCCGATTTCCTCCTCGAGTGTACCATCCCAGAGGACGGCTCTACCCCAGAAAATCCGAAGGACCAAAGCCTGAAGCTCGGTGGCTCCTTCACGTCGATGGGTCGTCCAACGCCCATCACTCCGGTGCGGGTTTAGTCCTCACCAGCCCAGAGGGGATGATCTTCGAATATGGCGTCCGATTCTCCTTCCCGGCTTCCAACAACGAAGCCGAGTACGAGGCCCTGTTAGCTGGTCTCCGGATCGCCCGCAACCTGAAGGTGGAAAAGCTTAACGCCTTCACCGACTCTCAGCTGGTGGCCGGCCATGTGCGGGGAGAGTTTGAAGCCCGAGAACCCAACATGATCCGATATCTCCAAGAGGTGCGCGGCCTACTTCCCCATTTTGCCGAGTTTGAAATCATTCAAATTCCTAGATCGGAAAACGCCCGTGCCGACCTACTCTCCCGGTTGGCAACCGCGGAGACGATGGATGCTGAGCAAAAATTCCATCTGGAGACTCTGGAGAAGCCGAGCATCATGGAAGCCGATCGGGTGATGCAAATCGAGACCGAACCATCCTGGTTCGACCCCATCCTTAACTATCTCAAAGAAGGGTCGCTCCCATCCGACCGAAGAGAGGCCAGGAAATTGAAGCTGCAGGCGACCCACTACGTATTGATTGACAACCAGCTTTACAAGCGGTCTTTTTCTATGCCGCTGCTCAGATGCCTCCGCCCATCCGAGGCGAACTATGCTCTACGAGAGGTACATGAAGGGATTTGCGGCAACCATCTGGGAGGCCGGTCCCTATGCCACAAGGTGCTACGGCAAGGCTATTATTGGCCGACCATGCAGAAAGATGCGGACGATCTAGTCCGAGCCTGTGACGCCTGCCAGAGACATTCAAGCATACAGAGGCTCCCTTCAGCCGAGCTAGTTTCTATATCCTCCGCCTGGCCCTTTGCCAAGTGGGGGATGGACATCCTCGGCCCGTTCCCGCTGGCGACGGGACAGCGGAAATTCTTATTTGTCGCCATCGACTACTTCACCAAGTGGGTTGAAGCGGAAGCAGTTGCCCAAATCACCGAAGCCCGGGCCAGAGACTTCGTGTGGAGGTCCATCGTCTGCCGGTTCGGCCTCCCCCACACCATAATCACCGATAACGGTAAGCAGTTCGACAATTCCAAGTTCCGCCAATTCTGCGAGGAACACGGAATCCGTCACCACCTCACTTCGGTCGGGCACCCACAAGCCAACGGAGCGGCCGAGGTGACCAACAGGACTCTCCTCCAAGGAATCAAAGCTCGCCTCTCTAGAGCCCAAGGCAGGTGGGCGGATGAGCTGCACCATGTCTTGTGGGCCTATCGCACCACTCCGAGAATCCCGACGGGCGAGACTCCATTCCGAATGGCTTTTGGCACGGAGGCCGTCATCCCTGTGGAAATAGGCCTCCCATCTTTGCGGGTGGAGAGTTATTCGGAGGAAGCCAGCAACGAGCAACTCCGCACCAACCTCGACTTGGTAGAGGAAGTCAGAGAAAAAGCCCGAATCAGGACGGCTGCTTATCAACAGAGGGTGGCCCGGTACCATGCCTCCAAGGTCAAGGGGAAAACCTTCCTACCCGGCGACCTCGTCCTCCGAAAAGCTTCTGTATCCAAACCGCTGGAGCAAGGAAAGCTGGCGCCGAACTGGGAAGGCCCGTACCAAATCACAGAGATCATTGGGCCAGGAACCTACAAGCTGCAGGATCTCGACGGGAAATCCGTCCCCCGAACGTGGAACTCGGACAACCTCCGCAAATACTATCAATAGGGTATGTCCTTTATGCTTCGCCAGTTATCTATTTTCCCGCAACTTGTTATGTGAATCGATTATGCACCATATTGCCATAAATCGTAAAAGGAAATAGATGCTGCTTACCAATCCTCGGTACAACCGAGTTATCTGCCTGGACAGGAAATCTCCGAACCTTGGCAGGGCCAAGTAAAACAAAGTCTCTGAACCTTGGCAGGGCCAAGTAAAACAAAGTCTCCGAACCTCGGCAGGGCCGAGCAACAAATCTCCGAACCTTGGCAGGGCCAAGTAAAACAAAGTCTCCGAACCTTGGCAGGGCCAAGTAAAACAAAGTCTCCGAACCTCGGCAGGGCCGAGCAACAAATCTCCGAACCTTGGCAGGGCCAAGTAAAACAAAGTCTCCGAACCTCGGCAGGGCCGAGCAACAAATCTCCGAACCTTGGCAGGGCCAAGTAAAACAAAGTCTCCGAACCTCGGCAGGGCCGAGCAACAAATCTCCGAACCTTGGCAGGGCCAAGTAAAACAAAGTCTCCGAACCTCGGCAGGGCCGAGCAACAAATCTCCGAACCTTGGCAGGGCCAAGTAAAACAAAGTCTCCGAACCTCGGCAGGGCCGAGCAACAAATCTCCGAACCTTGGCAGGGCCGAAACAAAGTCTCCGAACCTCGGCAGGGCCGAGCCACTCCAAACCTCTGAGGAACCTTGGCAGGGCCAATCAGTTCTCCGAACCTCGGCAGGGCCGAGCAACCTTCTCCGAACCTCGGCAGGGCCGAGCGATCAATTCTCCGAACCTCGGCAGGGCCGAGCTACCAGTTCTCCGAACCTCGGCAGGGCCGAGCAACAAATCTCCGAACCTTGGCAGGGCCGAAGTAAAGGGCCGAGCCATCAATTCTCCGAACCTCGGCAGGGCCGAGCTATCAGTTCTCCGAACCTCGGCAGGGCCGAGCCATCAATTCTTCGAGGCTCCGATAAAAGCGGAGCACAAATACCAGACTCCTGACCTAAGCAAGGAGTGTATTTCACCGAACAATCTCTACACCGCCGCATACGAACCTCGACTTGAGTTCGGGCAACATAAGACCCTCGTCTAAGGGTGAGCGGGACACTTTTATGCCTCACAAATGACAATAGCAATGGGTTCGGCAAGAAAAGATAGAGATTAAAACATTGAATATAACTCTCTTTATTGCCGATCATGATCAATTACAAATGCCTCACAGGCGTTACAAAAGCATTGAAATGCATAAAATAAGACAAATACAAAACCGGCAACTGCTCAAAGCAGGCCCAGGCGACTGCAATGTTCTGACACCGGATCAGCAAATCAGGCAAACCACAAAATCAGTCCGCCTGGGCAGGATGAATTAAAAGATCCAAAAGGAGACATGGCCCGCGGATGCTGATTCTGAGGATCCGGACGATCCGGCCTGCCCCCCTGGGAGGGGGTGCTGATCGCAGGTCGTCCCCAGCCAAGGGAACCGGGAACCGTCCGACCCCGGTTGCTCCCATCTTTCCCTCCCGTGGCAAGGATTCCCCTCAGAAAAGAGACGGAAACCCAAGCCAGCGAAAAGGGGAAGGCCTGCGCATACCACGGAGGCGTCCATACACCTCCCACCCCGCGTCTCCGAGCAGGAACCGCAGAAACCACAACGGAAGCGCATATGTGCGCTCTCCGTATGATCTCTGCCCCCTCCATGTGCGCTCTCCGTATGATCTCCGAGACTCGTCCCCTAAGGATGAGCCATCCCCAGCTGCTCCCCGGTCGCCCCAGCTATCTGGCGGCAAGGAGCCCATGAAAGGAAAAGTCGATCCTTCCACTCGTAGCAACAGAGAAAGGAGCATGGTAGAAGTTCCAGCAAGGAAGAAACTTTGGAGATAGCCAAACATGGCCCCCTTTCTCCCTTTTTATAGGCAGAAAAGACTCGGGATGAGCCATCAAAGCTGAGAGTCCCGAGATTCAAACACCTGTCCCACGCCTCCACATGGCCCTCACGATAAACGCAGCACCCCACTGCGCGCCAAACCACCGCCTGAACCAGGACGTGTACGAAGATCCCTTCCTGATCCCGGATCGCAGTCATTAAATGCAGGAAATCGTCCGCTGACGCTTCGAAAACCGGCGGGCTCAGAAAATCGTCCTTTGAAAAAGTACTGTCCAATAGTGGACGGTTGCGTGCGCATCGCAACGAGGTGGCCTGCATGGGAAAGGAGCACCTCCCGGAAAGCTCTAATGCAGCTTTATACCCCCACTCTGCCGTATCACCACTTCTGGTAAAGTAAAAACCGAATTGCCTGCGGGACGGCAGAACGCTGGCAGGGTGGCAGGAAGCACGAAAACCTATTCTCGTCCATCCCCCAGCCGACCTATTCTTGCCCGTCGGCCCCAGCCGACCTATTCTTGCCCGTCGGCCCCAGCCGACCTATATTGTTCCATCGGCCTTAGCCGATCCATCTCGCCTGTCGGCCCCAGCCGACCCTTTTATTCGTCGGCCCCAGCCGACCTGTTTTCATCCGTCGGCCCTAACCGACCTATTCTATCCGTCGGCCCAGCCGACCTATTTTCGTCCGTCGGCCCCAGCCGACCCATTCTATCCGTCGGCCCACGCCGACCTATTTTCGTCGTCGGCCCCAGCCGACCCATTTTATCCGTCGGCCCCACCTGACCTATTTCGCCCGTCGGTCCTAGCCGATCCACTTTGTTCGTCGGCTCAAATCGACCTATTTCGTCTATCGGCCCGAGCCAATACGCTTTCCCGGTCTCGAATTAAAGGCCGACGAGGGATATCAGCGAGCAATGAGCCACTCATCATTGAGGCAAGGCTAAGCAACAGCGGAGTCGCACAGGAAAAACACTTAGATAAAAATAGAAAATCCCTTTGCTGCGAAATGTCAAATGTTTAAGAGGGGAAGATACAGGAGCGGCTCCTAAGAGCCAGGAGCCCCACCGGCTTTGGGAATACCCTCAGCCACGTCTGCAGGTGCACGGCTAGGCTCGCCTTCTCTGATGTTTTCACCCCCTCTATAACGGTTTGCGACTGTCCCTCGGAGGCTACGGCTTCGCTGGGACCAGGGGCGCCGCCAAGCTCGGCGTCAGAAACATCGACACATTCATCTTCATCTTCTTCTTCTTCGGACTCGCCGTCTTCGGAGTCTTCGACGCTCAGAAAAGAAAGGTCCCATTCCGGGTGCCCGCTAAGTATCCTCTGCTTACACTCTTCCATCCCGTGACGGAACGCGTCTACGCTCATAGCGTCTTGCCGCCCCTTAAGTATGGCAAGCTGCGTGTTGGCCTCGGCGACCCGTTTCTCGGCCTCTGCGACTTGGGCCTTCGAAATGGCATTTTGCTCCTCAAGCTCGCTAGCCCGTGTCTCGAGCTCCGAGCTCTTGCTGCGAGCAGACGCGAACGCATTTTGAAGAGCCTGAATCTCCGACCCCATCCTCGCCATCTGGAAAAGTCAAGGTCAATCGGCGTCGCAGAGAACCAATAGAAAAATAAGGAGGGCAAAATAAGAGCATACCTCCCCCTCTCGCCTGGCCAGCCTTTTGGCCAGCTCCTCGGCCTCACTCCGGGCCCTTGTCCTGTCAGCGCCGACCAGCTCGACCCTCTCTTGTAGGGTACTGATCTTCGATCGTCCGGTTTCAATCTCCCCACGAGCTTGCAACAGCTCGTTATTCACCCGAGACATCATCCCTTGATACCACCTGGCACTCTCCTTCAAATCGGCGATTTCGTCATCACGCCGTTTCAATTTCCCCTCCACTTCGTCCAGCATTCTCGCCAGGCGCCTTCTTTCATCGTCGGCCTCTCTCCTCAACCGGCTCAGACTCTCGCCGTGTTCCCGCCGCATCACCGCCACCTCCGCGGAATGTTTTGATTCGATCCTGGCCAGCTCCCGGCATGCATCATCGTTCTTCGCCAGGAGTCCCTGCAGCTCCTCCACCCTGCGTTCCTGCTTGGACACCTCGTCCACCGCAGCCTGATGAGCCGCCCTAGCCACCCTCGAGCTCCTATCCATTGTGTCCATGAGCTCTTCGAACTGCTCGGACACCTTCAGCCGCGACTGAGCTCGACATTCTCCCTCCGGGCCTGGATGCTGGCCCCTGTCGCCAAACTCAGACGCCAGCAAATCGCCCGGGAAAGCAAAACACCCTACGAAAGCAAAAAACTGAGTAAGTGCCCACGACGGGATCCATCGGGAAACACCTGTCACACAGGAAAAATGACTCACCTTCGAGGCGTAGTCCCGGGTCATCTTCATCAAGGTCGTGTTATCTATGGCGGGAAGGAGATGAATACCCTCAGCTACACCTTGCTGCCCGAACGCAACATCGACCAATCCCAGGTCGGCGAACTTGTCCGTCGATGGATCCGCACCCGGATGCAGAACCGACCTCATCATGGCGGAAAACGCCTCATCTATGTTAGCCTCCGAACTGCTGAGTTGACTGGCCCCGCCTGAGGGGCCGGCCTGGGCGACCCCCAGCTGAGTAGCCTTCAGCCTCCCAGCCTCCTCCATCAGGGCCCTGGCTTGAGCCTCTTCAGATAGTTCGGCCAGCCCAAGCGCCAGCCTCCCCAAAATCTTCTTCGAGGGGGCCCCGATCGTGGGACCCCCACTTTGTTGCTCCCTCCACTGACGCGTCCTCTCCGGTCGCCACCACCTGCGCCCCCTCCGCGGGCTCCCCCGAGGTCTCTCTGAACCGCCTCTTGACCCATCGAAGGCGGCCCGACCTCGCTGCTGCCAGACTCCCAGCGGATAGACCAAGCAGGGGCTCCTCCCGAACTTCCTCCGCTGTGGCTGTCTCCTCCCCCTCTCCACTGGGGCCAGTGACAATCCCGCGGGGACAATAGACCCCTCTGCTACAACCACCTCCACTGGACCCGTCGCAGATTCCTCTTTCAAGGGGGACGCGGTCGGACGGGCCAGCGGAGCTTCATCTGAACTATCTGAAATCTCCAACAGAGGTTCGGGCGCCACAGCCGCCCTCCCCGGATCCTCCTTTGCCCCCGACGCCTCTATAGCGACTGCTCCAGCGCCCGGCGGGCTCCTTGCGGATTTATGAGCCCTTTTCTCAGGCCGACCGCTGTCCGCACCGCTACCTTCCCCGGGGCGCTTCCCTCTCTTCCTCTTGGAGAGCCTCGACAAAGCCAACCTTGCGGCTGCCACATCAAAGCACACGTACTCAGAATCAAGCACGCTAATCGAAAAAGATACACGGCGCAGACTCACCTTGCGGGTCCAAGGGGCTGAGCCCGGCTGCGAAGAGGGCCCCCTCCGATAGCAGGTCATTAGCCGAAAAGACCTGTCCATTGCGAAGGACATCTAGGTCCCTCTCCTCCTACGCGATAAGGCTGGGTGCGTCTCTGCATCCCTCGCAACTTCCCCCCATCGCCGAGGGAAATCAGAACCGATGTTCCCCTCCGCAATCACGAACCGGCTCTTCCATCCCTTAATGGAAGAGGGCTTGTCCGCGATGACGTTAAAAGATCTCCGGGGCCCGATGGAGGTCCATTTCGATTTCCTGCCGGGAGTCAAGTGATAACAGGTGCGGAAAAGGGGGAGAGTTGCAACGATCTGGATCTGGCGACACATCGAAATAAATCCGACGATGTTCCGCCAACTGTTTGGAGCCACCATCGACGGGCTGATGTTGTAATGGGTCATGATCTCCTTAACCAGGGGATGGAGAGGGAAACGAAGACCCGCCTTCAGGCTGTCTTCGTCGATGAAAACCCCGGACTCCAAATCTCGAGTAACCCTGTCTTCGGGTTCCGGCACCCGAAGGACGATATCCAAGGGCAAGCCATACCGTTGATGAATCCTCCCCAAGTCCTCAGCAGCAATCACGGAGGCTACGTCGTCTGGGCTCATCGCCATTGAAAGAAGTATCAAACGAAAGCAATGAGCGTCGGAGAAGATGAAAGACCAAAACCCACTTGGAGGCAAAGCGAGAAAACGCCAAGCGCGCATGCACAATGCATATATATATATGGGGCGGCCATCACTTCGCTTCTCCGCTAAGGAACCGCCCTGGGGAGCGGGGCGTCTCATTCAAAGCGTCCGGAATCGCCTCGACAAACACCCGATCGATCGGAATTCAGGCGTGGCGCGATCTCAACCATCGATAGTGGAGGAGCCTTACCTCCGAAGGTACAATGGCCCTGTCGCATTAATTAGGGCATCATTGCCTAGATTGTTTAGGCCAAAACGTCCCATCCAGAGCACGCCACTTGAGTTTATACTCCCTACGCCCGAACCTACGCTCTGAACTAGGGAGTGGAGGGCATGTGTTGGGGGGTAAAATCGTTATTGCATTGATATCCATGCGGGCAGCTAAGGCTGGCCTCCTCCGAGCTTTCCTAGCTCGGCCTCCTCCGGGCTTCCGTAGCTCGGCCTCCTCCGGGCTTCCCTAGCTCGGCTTCCCCCGGGCTTCCGTAGCTCGGCCTCCTCCGGGCTTCCGTAGCTCGGCTTCCCCCGGGCTTCCGTAGCTCGGCCTCCTCCGGGCTTCCGTAGCTCGGCCGCCTCCGGGCTTCCGTAGCTCGGCCTCCTCCGGGCTTCCCTAGCTCGGCTTCCCCCGGGCTTCCGTAGCTCGGCCTCCTCCGGGCTTCCGTAGCTCGGCCGCCTCCGGGCTTCCGTAGCTCGGCCTCCTCCGGGCTTCCCTAGCTCGGCTTCCCCCGGGCTTCCGTAGCTCGGCCCCTCCGGGCTTCCGTAGCTCGGCCTCCTCCGGGCTTCCGTAGCTCGGCCGCCTCCGGGCTTCCGTAGCTCGGCCTCCTCCGGGCTTCCCTAGCTCGGCTTCCCCCGGGCTTCCGTAGCTCGGCCTCCTCCGGGCTTCCGTAGCTCGGCCTCCTCCGGGCTTCCCTAGCTCGGCCTCCTCCGGGCTTCCCTAGCTCGGCCTCCTCCGGGCTTCCGTAGCTCGGCCTCCTCCGGGCTTCCTTAGCTCGGCCTCCTCCGGGCTTCCCTAGCTCGGCCTCCTCCGGGCTTCCCTAGCTCGGCCTCCTCCGGCTTCCGTAACCCGGCCTCCTCCGGGCCTCCTTAGCTCGGCCTCCTCCGGGCTTCCGTAGCTCGGCCTCTTCCGGGCTTTCGTAGCCCGCTGCTACCTAGCGATCCACGCCCTGATGTCTACCTCCGCGGAACCTGACGCGGGAGAGCTCAAGCTTCCCCGAGCAGCACCTTGGGTAGGAAATCATGCTAAGACGTGGCCTAGGACCTATGGTAAACCGCCCCAGGTCTACTCGCCCAGATCCCAAGGCATCAAGGAGCTCCCTCAGCCGTCGATCCCCTAACAGACAAGGCGTGGATTCTAACGGCCCCACAACGGTCTGATTCTGTCTACCCCCGTATCATAACAACCTAAGAACTTTCCAGAAGATGCTCAAGTCCCCAGGTGACGGTCTATAAAGGTCAGATTGGCAGATTCCCTCAGGTACGCGACTCTGTACGCACGCCTCCACTCTCACTCTCCTGCCCTTTTTGGAGCCTCCGATTGGCCACCCCCCGGAGAGGGCTCCCGGAGAGATCCACCTCCTCATTATTTGGTTGATCGCCGATTCCTTCCCCACTGACTTGAGAGTCGGAGGGTCTTCCGCGGAGGACCAACTCCGCGTGTGGCTTCTTTTGCAGGTCCGCCGCACCCCCCTCTTCCCGGAGATCGACCGCGCCCGAGTCGGAGGACGGATCCCGGCGGCAACACTATCCTTTGGGCATGCCTTGTTGAGGTCGGTTGAAGTCGATGCAGATCCTCCATTGCCATTCGACTTCTTCACCATGACGACATTCGACAACCACTTGGATAATTTACCTCTCGGACAAAATTGGCTTTGATGAGTTTGTCGACCTCCTCTTCAATGGCTTTTTGCCGCTCTGGGGCGAAGCTTCTCTTCTTCTGCTTAACAGGCCTGCACATCTCGTCCACATTGAGGCGATGGACGAGGACATCGGGGTTAATCCCTGGCCATGTCAGAGGCGGTCCAGGCGAAGATGTCCGCATTGCTCTGGAGGAATTTGATCAGCTTGCGACGAGGCTCTCCTTCAAGTCGCGACCCGACCCTTATGGTTCGGTCGGGCCGAGCTTCGTCCAGCGGCACTTCTTCCAGTTCTTCTGTCGGTTCCCCCCGTTGTTCGGCGAAGTCCTCACGAGCGTCTAGCCCGTCAACCTCGGGAATCCTGGATTGAAGGCTCGTGACGAAACATTGCCGAGCCATGGCCTGACTTCCCCGAACCACTCCAACTCCTTGCTCGGTGGGGAACTTCATAGATAGATGCGGGATGGAGACTACTGCCTTGAGGGACACCAAGCCGAGCCTGCCGAATATGGCGTTGTATGGGGACCTGAGGTCGGTTACCAAGAAATCCGTCTGAACAATGGCCACGAGGGGCCAGGTTCCCGCCGGACCGTCAGGGTGACGATTCCTTCTGGGACGATGACGTCGCCAGTGAATCCCATCAGGGTGAAATCCACGGCTCGAAGATTTTCCATGAGCAATTTCATCCTGGCAAACACACCGAGGTACAAACGTTTACCGAACTTCCACTATCGACGAGGATCCGGCTTACATCATAGTTGTTCAAGTTAAGGGATACAACAAGTGCATCATCGTGGGGAAGCTGTATCCCAAGAAGATCATCATCAGAAAGGAAAGTTCACCCGTTCGCGCCTTCTTTGGCAGCGGCGCATCACCGTTGCCCCTGGAGCTCGATCCGCCGGCCTCTTCAATCATGTTGATACGGCCAACCACGGGCGGATTTGGTGGAGGAGTTGTGGGAGCTCGGGCTGGCGATCACCTCCTTGTTGCTGTGGCTCGGGTGCTCTCTGAACTGGTCCAACCATCCCCGCCGAATCAATCTCTCGATCTCATTCTTCAGCTGCCAGCATTCTTCAGTGTCGTGACCATGCTTCCTGTGGTAGCGGCAGTACTTGGCAGGATCTCTTCGGGTTGGGTTCCCTCGGAGAGGCACCAGTTGGGGAAGCTGGCGCTCTATCTCCATAAGGATCTGCGCCCGGGGCACAGTCAGCGGAGTATAGCGATCGAATCGCCTGGGAGGACTCCGGAGCAATTCCTTGGCGGCAGCGGAGGACTCTTGGATGGCGGGGCGGACTTGGCCGACGGGCAGGGCGGTGTCTGTCGGGAGCTTTGGGCTCCTGCTTCTTCCTTGCTTGCTCAGCGCGGGCCACTCTCCGCGACTCCTCGACCCTGGCGTACTTGTCCGCGAGGGCCATCATATCAGACAAACATGGGGGGTAGCTGACTTCCATTGCCAAATAGAAGTCGCTCTCCTTTGAAACTCCCCCTGCCAGGGCGGACATAGCCACCTCGTGATTAAGGTGGTCCACCTCTAACATGGCCTTGTTGAAACGGCCAAGATAACTTCTCAAGGACTCCCCCTCCCTTTGCTTGACTTCGGAGAGGGAGTCGGATCTCCGTCGGTGGCGGCGGCTGCTGACGAACTGGCCAATAAAAAGGTGGCTCAGCTCGTCGAAAGAATCAATAGAACCCGGTTTCAAGGCGTTGAACCAGGTTCGGGCGGATCCTCTGAGGGTGGATGGGAAGGTTCGACAGAGGATCGCATCAGATCTCCGTGGAACATCATTATTGACCGGAAGCTGCTGAGATGGTCGTCTGGATCAGTGGAGCCGTGATAGGCTCGACGGTTGGCAGCTTGACGTGGGAGGGAATCACTTCCTCCATGATCCCCTTAGAGAAAGGGATGCCCTGCTCTGCTTTGGGTTGAGGCAGATGGATCTGCTTGGCGGCGTCCAGCTCCTGAGCCATTTCTTGGATCTGACGGCGGATCTCCTCCTCACCG